>JANVCC010010369.1:213812-237902 GCA_025345505.1 Todiramphus chloris collaris
ACACCAGAGCATCTCCAGAGGGCCCTGCCAACCCCACCATGCTGGGATCCTGTGAAAACTGAGGAGATAATTTCTTCTAACCGTGTATGAGCACAAGTGCCCACCTCCGGTGCTGGGCACTGGGAAATGAAATTGCTCCTCTTCTGCTCAGAGTGTGGCATAACTGGAGGAAATGTTGTCACTTGTGCTTGCCAGGGACCTACTTCGAACCCCACTGCAAACAGTGGCTTCCCACTGCTGTTTTAGCTTTTAGGTGGGTTTTAGATCAAGTCCAAAAGACATAATTTCTATGACAGCAAAGTGCGGTAGCCGTACTTTTCACGAGCCATGTCCAGATGTGTGCATCTGTGAAAATCCCCTTGCCCCTCTGCAGGGGAAAAAATGGAAAAAAAAAAGTGTATAAATCAGGACACCCAAGCCCGGTATCCTTTAAAAAATTCTTTAAAAAAGAAGGCTCCAGGAAGCTCTGCCAGCGGCGCACGCTCGTCGCAGATGCTGGATCCCTAGGAGAGGCTTACAGCCAAACCCCCTCCCTGCAGGCTGCTGGGGTTTGTGGCGAGCAAGCAGTTAAGTGCCAGTGTCTGTGCAGACGTTTCCTCCACATCCTCTGCCGCTGCTGCCGAAGCACGTGGGTGGCAGCTCCGGGCAGGGCACAGCCTCACATGCCAGGGGGCATCCTCCCCGGGCAGCCGGGCACCCCCGAGGTGATGGAGCTGCAGATGCCACCGAGCCCGGGGGTGCTTGGAGAAGCCGCGGGGCGATGGCCAGGGGCAGGGAGCTGGTCGCCCCTCGCCCCTGGGCAGGGACAGGGCTCTGGGGACCGGTTTGCTCGCACCCCGTTCCCAGGGGGTCTCGGCTGCCCGTCGGTTCTCGCTCGGAGCGGAGCCCCGGCGCTCGCTGCCGGCAGAGCCGCGGGCCGGGCTGGGGGGGATGCTCGGGGCGGGATGCTCGGGGCGGGACTCAGCCCGCAGGGACCAGCCCTGGCTCCAGAACCCAAACCTTCCTGCCCTACCCTGGCTCTGCGGATGAGCCGGCTCCCTCTGCGCAGGCCTGTTGAGTGACTGCGCTGGGTGCTGCTTGTGTTCGGGGTTCTTCTTCCCAGGAACCTTGTAGACGGTTGTTCTGGGCTGGCTCTGGATTTCTGAGCTGGATGCTGCTGCACGTCTGTCGTTGTTGGGGGGAGAATCTCACGGGAGAAGCCCATGGCCCATCCTCCCCATCTCCCCACCACATCCAAACAGGCCTCTGCAAACCACACAAAAAGCCAGCAGCTACACCAGGTACCCGGGAAATCCCCGCCCGGGGTGCCAGGGTTTGTGTCCTTGACTGCCACAGTTGCAGCTGTCTGTTAAGACCCTTCTAGGCTTCACCAAATAAACTTCCCCACGCTGCTTTTCAGCTCCTCTGGGACCCTTGGGTGCTTAGAAATGTCCCCCCAGTGGTGCAGGTCCTTTCAAGGTGGCACGTACCAAGAGGTGTTGGCTGTTCACGGGCTTGTTTCTCCTCAGCCCTGCAGTCCTTCAGAGGTGTCCCATCAGGTACCCTCCTTCAGCCGCTCCCACTGGGAATCAAAACAGTGTCAACTAAGGACCATGAATTACTGTGGTTAAATAATATTATTCAGCTTTTTTTTTCTTTTTCTGATGCTCTGATGACATCTGGGAGTCTCAAGCATCCTCCTGTACTGAGAAATGTTGACAGATGAGGCAGAAAGACAGGATCTGAGGAATTTAAGCTCTAAGACCGAGGCAGTCCTTTCTATTGCTCAAAATGGCTCTGCACATCAGTACCATGATGGCACTGGGTTCTCCGTGCCCTGAGCTACGTTTGGCCCCAGCTCGCACCTCCTCCTCTTCAGGGTGCCCCAGCAGGATGACAAGCTTTGATTGTTGCAGTCTCTTCTCTCAGGAGCTCTCTTCACTACCCTCGGGCCGTGACTCATTTCCTCATAAGGCTCATTTCATCCTGTCTGGTGCTGGAGCTTACTGCTTGCCCTTCCCCTCTGCAGCAGCACAGCTCGCTACAGAAGGGAGCGAAGCTGTCGTGATGTTGGGAGTCTTGCAGCACGCAGAGAGCGTTGCCTGCACACAGCTTGGTGAGGCTTTCTATACAGGCTGCTGTGTAAGGAAAGGTGGGGAAAAAATCCAGTTACCTGCACATAGAGCCCTTCTGTATTCCTGTGGTGCAAATGTGGAGAGGGGTGCTGGTGGTCATAACTCAAAATGTAAACTCAAGCTTCAGTCTCAAAATATTAATATTCTGCTCTACATCACAGGTCTGGAGAAGAGCAGCTGAGGGCCCTGGGCTTGTTGAGCCTGGAGAGAGGGAGGCTGAGGGGAGACCTTCTGGCTCTGACAGCTCCTGGCAGGAGGCTGGAGCCAGGGGGGTCGGGCTCTGCTCCCAAGGAACAAGGGACAGGACAAGAGGAACCAGCCTCAAGTTGCCCCAGGGGAGGTTTAGGTTGGAGCTGAGGAACAATTTCTTTCACCCCCTTGAGGGTTCCCCAGGGCTGTCCCAGGCTGCCCAGGGCAGCGGTGGAGTCCCCGTGATCCCTGGAGGGGTTTCCAAGCCCCCCGTGGAGCTGTGGTGCTGAGGGACAGGGGGCAGTGGTGCCCTGGCACTGCTGGGGGGATGGTTGGACATGATAATTTTCAAGGTGCCTTCTGACCAGAACAACTCTGTGACTCTGATTCTTTGCTGGGCCTAACGCACGACACAGCGGGTCTGTGGAAGGGAACAGAAATGGAAACCGGGCTGCAAAGTCCGTGTCCAGGCTGACGCCAGGTTGTGTGGAGAGGGACGCATTTGGAAACTACCAATTGTGTGGATCTGCAGCCCCTGTGGCCAGGAAACAACAAGCTGCTGTTGACTCCATCAGATGCACCCTGCGTTTCCAGCCTCCGGTTCTAACGGGTGCAAGACAGTGCTGGAGCAGTGGTCGGTCACTGCTGTAAATAAAGCCACCAGAGGTGTGGCCAGATGTGGCCAGATGTGGCCAGATGTGGCCAGAAGCTGCGTGAGCTGCCACACTGTGCTCCAGCATCTGGGCTTTTCTGTGATTCTGTGCTTCCTGGGAGAATTTAAAGCTTCCGATGGGAACACAGGGCACATCACTTCTTTGGGACTCACCCGAACAGAGCCATCGGACTTGTGGGGTGAGGAGAACAAACCGAGGAGCAGGAGGAGCGGCTCCAAGGCTGACAGCTCCTGGGAGGGGGTGTTTGTCTGTGGGGCTCCCGCTGCCCGGCGGGCACAGGTCAGGCTGCACACCGAGAGGGCACGGCTGAGCTGCCGCGGTGCCCGGCCTGTGCCAGGGGGTTTAGTGTGTTTACTGCTAATTATAAACAGGGACCGAGAGGGCTGGAGAGAGATTAGATCACGCTGGCCGAGTCTGTTGATTCATTCCTTGTTTTCTTTTGAAACACTGAAGTGTGTGCCATCTGGTGAGGTCATGGCTTGCTTCCTTTTTCTCTTTTTCTTTTCCTCCTTCTTCTTTTCTTTTTCTCCTCTTCTCTTCTCTTCTCTTCTCTTCTCTTCTCTTCTCTTCTCTTCTCTCCCTTCCCTTCCCTTCCCTTCCCTCCCCTCCCCTCCCCTCCCCTCCAAGCCCCAAACAAGGAGTGACACAGAGAATTAGTGTTTTGTTGTGATGCTTTGTCAAAGTGGCAGACTGCTGTGCCCAAATCTTGTCCCTCCTGACCGTTAGTGGCAGGGAGCGTCTACGTGATGTGACTACAAGCTCACATGAGAAAACTGTGAAGAAGAAGAAGAAGAAGAAAAAAAATCCTCATGTCTTACCGTGCTGTCACACCCCCATGGTTCTCCTGCCTTCCCTGGTTTTGGGGTTATTTCTGTTCATTGACACACAGGGAAACACCTTCTCTGGGTCAGATTCTGTGCTACCATATGAGACACGGAGTCATCAGACAATCCTGGAGAGGCATGAGATGTGAGGTGGGGCTGCGTCGGCTCCCATCTCCATCATCCCTGTGGAAACACACAACCACAGATACCCAGATGTAGCAACCCTCCCACTCCACACCCCGGCAGGGCTCCGGGTCCCCCCGTGATTTCAGCAGCAGGACCTTCCTATGGAGAACACACGGACATGGCCACCAGCCAGCCGGCGTGAGCCTCGCAGCCTCCACGAGCAGCAGGTCTGGGGGAGAAACGCCTGTTCTGCATCCCCCGTGCACGTGGCAGCGTGTCTGTCACCTGCCTGCTCTCTACTCGGCGTTAATTAATTTCCAGTAAAATGAAAATTAAACACCCATTAAAAAAAGACTCGAGCGTGAAACAGATCTGTGTAGACTTTAATTTGACACATCATAAAGTTTTTCAAGCAAGACCAGGAAGACAGTGTCTGATTAATCTAATATGCAAATGTAAGCCTGCGAGCAGCTCCTGCTATCCAGTGTGAGTAAGACAGTGACAAAGCTGAGGTTTACTCCTGGGCAATGTGAAGCAATCCATCTCCATGAGCAGGGAATATTCAGGGAGGCACTGGCTCAGCTGACGGAAGACTGAGTTGGGCTCTTAGAGAGGAATCTCAGGGTTTAGAAAGAATATTTAAAGACAGTGCATCTGCTGGGCAGGTCAGAGCATCCCCTGCCTCTCACTCAGGAAGGACCAGTAACGGGGCATGAAGATCAACAGCTGTGTGTGTGTAGCTTTGTTTCCAGCCTGAACAGAGGTGGATGCTCGAGGAGAACCAGGGTCCTGGTTAGGAGAAAAAGAGAGGAAAAGGAACTGTGGGAGCCTGTGCCAGGCTGCCCAGAGAGGCTGTGGAGTCTCCTTGTCTGGAGAGATTCCCACCCCGGCTGGACCCTGCGCTGCTGGGCCCCTGCTCTGGGTGCCCCTGCTGGATGGAGCAGGGGGTGGCACCAGAGCATCTCCAGAGGGCACTGCCCACCCCACCACGCTGGGGTTCTGTGAAAAAAATAAAAAAAAGGAATGAAAAGCTTCTACAGGATTATATCCCTTTCCATTGCATTTTCCTTCACCAGACGAAAAGGTTTCCTGAAGTTTTACCTCTTCACTGTTGCTGATCGTTGGATATTAGTCTTGAAATGTTTCCCTCGAAGTTTTGAATCCCCACTGCTGAAATCTTAGGATCTTCAAACTCCTCCGCTTCCTGCCCCTCCCCTGCAGCAGAGAGCTGCTGGTCTCCCATTGCTGCGTTCAGGCTCTTGAAATCCCTGGGTGGGTTTGTGAACCTTTGCAGGCAGGTCAGGACTTTCCGGGGTCAATCTGAAAGCAAAAACCTCGGTGTGAGCGACGGGGGTGCCCAGGAAGAGACCCAAGGCAAGGAAGGGAAGGGTAACCCATGGGGTCTGATGCTGAGGTACTGCATAGGTTTCACTCCAGGTGACTCAGAGTCATTTTAGTGACCTTTACTAGGTCACTACATGGCATTTTTCATAATTTACATTGGCATCGATGGTTTGTCACATACTCAGTCAAGCTCCTGCCACACAGTTTGTGTGTGGCTCGTCTGCACTGGAAGACTCCCTGTGAATGCCATGACCATTTATTTTCACTGCACTCAAAATGCCTAAACATGTATTAAGAAGAGTATTAAAAAAATAAATAAAAATAAAACATGGAATTCTCAAACATATATATCATTGTATACACAGCAGGAGCAAGGCAGGGCTCGTCCCCCTGCACTGGGCACTGGGGAGGCTGCCCCTGGAATCCTGGGGTCAGGATTGGGCCCCTCACTCCCAGCAGGACATTGAGGGGCTGGAGCGTGGCCAGAGAAGGGCAACGGAGCTGGGGAAGGGGCTGGAGCACAAGGGTGCTGAGGAGCAGCTGAGGGCCCTGGGCTTGTTGAGCCTGGAGAGAAGGAGGCTGAGGGGAGACCTTCTGGCTCTGACAGCTCCTGGCAGGAGGCTGGAGCCAGGGGGGTCGGGCTCTGCTCCCCAGGAACAAGGGACAGGACAAGAGGAACTGGGGTCAAGTTGCCCCAGGGGAGGTTTAGGTTGGAGCTGAGGAACAATTTCTTCCAGCCCCTTGAGGGTTCCCCAGGGCTGTGCCAGGCTGCCCAGGGCAGGGGGGGGAGTCCCCGTGATCCCTGGAGGGGTTTCCGAGCCCCCCGTGGAGCTGTGGTGCCAATGGACAGGGGGCAGTGGTGCCCTGGCACTGCTGGGGGAACGGTTGGACTTGATGATCTGAAAGGTCTTTTAAAACCTAGGTTATTCTATGATTCTTTGATTCTGTTTTCCCCCCAAAAAATCTCATCTCGTAGCCATGACAACTTGCTGCCAGTCACAGGCAGGACCTGGAGCTGATGCTGCCTGTGGCTTCCCACCCATAGTGAGCTGGCAAATCCCGTGGTGGGCTACAGCATCCCTTTGTGGGCTGCTCCTTCAGCTGCATCCAAGGCGCAGGACCAGAGATGCTGGGTGGGACTCCTCATTAAACCCAGGCAGGGGAATAGGTCCATTCTTCGCCTAAGGGGCATTATCAACATCGGGGCTGCCACGAACATCCCTGTGCCTCAGCCCACATTCTCTCGGCCTTATAAAATCTCCTGCTGAGATGAATATTCTGGGCTGAAAAAGGGATTGGATGCTGTTCCAGCAGCAAGTTAGAGTCGTTAGAGGGATGGGGTCAGACAGCCTGGAATTTTTCTCCTTGGATTTTTTCTGTTGTTTGCTGTTACAAACTGAGGCAGTGAAAAACTCGATAACCGAAGTTATTCAGCAGGTGTTCCTTCTTTCGTGGCGCCGGACGCAGACGGATCACTCCTCCAAATGTGTGTCCCGATAAAAGCTGGGCACACAGTTTATGTGCAGACTAAACATAGAGATTTATCATGGTTCTTAGAGATGGGCAGTTTCATGCTAATGGGTTCCTGGAATTCATTTACACAATCCGAGCATGCATAATAAAATCAGGGTTAGGGTCTTTTCTGCCCTCGGGGGTCTTCCATGACCTCTGGTGGACATTTACTTCATCTTCTCTTCTTCATCACCGTGTTCTTTTGGTGACCTAGAGCCTAAAATCCTTCTTCTTGCCACAAAACCGGTTCTTGTCTGTTCAGCATGCTCGGGTGCCTCGAGATGTCTTGTTGTCCTGTTCCCAGAGACAATCGCTATCTGCAAGGTTATGAATGCCACAGTCTGTCCCTACTATACAGCTACCCATTTGTTGTTGCTGCTTGCTCAAAGATTAGTAAAATTCCACCAGACATCCCGTCTCCTGCCTTCAGGATGTTTCTTATACCCTGCACTGCTTGGGCTGTCCTCTGAGGAACATTCTCGTTACAGCAGCAACTGACTGAAAATGTATTAATGAAGATTTCTAAATGAAAAACTTTACTTAATGTTTGCAATCGTTTTTTTTCTTTATTCATGTGGGCCTAAAGGAGTTCTCCTCCTGGGGTGAGGAACCAGAGGACATCATACCAACAGCACCTTCTCAGGGTTGCTGGAGGAGCTGGGGCAGCTCCCTCAAGGGGACCCGAGGTGGTGGGTGGGAATCACGGGGACATCCCGACCCAAGCTGGCACGGTACCAGCCTCCATCCCTGGGGCAAAATCTCCCGCAATTCACCTCCCGCTACCCGAGAGCGTTGGCGCAGTGAGGAGCTGATCCCCAGAGCCTCTGCCTCTCTTCCCTGGGGAGCCGCTCCGGCTTCGCTGGAAGAAAAAACGCGGAGCGACACTGCCCCTGGAAAAGGGCAGACCTCCAGATTCCCACCTACGCTGTGACAGTGCGGATGGGGAGAGGAGATGGGGCTGGCTGAAAAAGAGACGTTGCTTGTAAAAGCGACATCAGGGGGTGATGTTCTCTCATTCCGGAGGGAGGGGTCTGTGGGCAGAGTTTCAGTGCAAAACGTGTAGAGCAAAAGAGGCTTCTGCCTCTGCCATGGCTGTTTGTGTCTTGTCAGGGGGGGAAAATGAATCATAAAATGGTCCTGGTTGGAAGAGACCTTTAACATCTTCAAGTCCAACCACTCCCCCAGCACTGCCAGGGCACCAGTAAGCCACATCCCTCAGCATCACATCTTCATGGCTTGGAAACCCCTCCAGGGATCATGGGGACTCCACCTCTGCCCTGGGCAGCCTGGCATAGCCCTGGGGAACCCTTGTGGGGCTGACAATTTTCCTCCTTTGCCCTTCAGGACCACCTCTCAAGGGACTCGGTCAGCCAGCCTCCTAAACTCTGCTGTCAGGGAGAACAAGGTAGCCATTCTGCTGACCCCACTCCTGACTTCTCCAACACTCCCAAGCTCTTATCATTTCATGATCGCTGTGCCCAAGACAACACCCAACCTTCACATCACACAAGAGGTGCCCTCTGTTCACGACAAGCCCAGTGGGGCACCTTCCGGAGCTGTCTCTCCCACCAGCCATGCCAGGAAGGTCTCCTCCACACACTCCAAGAGCCCCCTGGAATGCTTCCTCTCTGCTGTATTGTATTTCCAGCAGAAGCCTGGTAAGTTGACGTCCCCCACGTGAACAAGGACTTGTGATGGTGAGGCTTCTGCCAGCTGCTTAAAGAATATTCAGTCTGCCTCTTCAGCTGCCCGTGGCTGCTGTTGCCGGAGCCGTGCAGCAGCATGAGAACATTTTGTGACTGCATCATGCCAGGAAATTCAGTCTGCTCTCTGCTTAGTGTGAAATAACTTGTTTTGGGTTTTTTTTTTTCATTTTTAAATCAGCAGAGGGTTTGATCCTTGTTGTGTTTTATCAACAATTTCCTTTACGCTCGTCGAGCTCCCATGGCATTGCTTCTGTTTGGTGACCATTAAAAGAGGTATCTGCTGAGTGCTCCACCACAGCGAAGGGCAGGACATCACAACCACGTTTCCAGTGTGAAAATATTGATTCCACGTCAAAGGTCAGTGTTCAAAAATCAGGTGAACGCTGTCATTTTCCCTGAGGGGCATTTGAGGTTGATGCCAATCAACGTCAGTCCTTCATAGAAAAATGGAGTCATCACCTGGACAAAAGCCTCACAAGACATTTGTTCCTGTGAGTAGTTCAAATGACATTGGTTTTAGGCATTTTGAGGGAAAAAAACAAGGGAAAACAGCTGCAGTGGTGAACATTGTCAGCACTGGATGATACCAACACATGGTTGTACCGCACAAGCTGTTCTCCCAGCCTGGCTGTAGCTTGGACTGTCATCACAGGCCTCCTCATTCTGCTTGTCCATGCTTTAAAATTAAATCTGCATCTTATCTGCAGGAAGCAACTTGCATCTAGTGCTGAAACCGGTTCTTTCATCTGGGTTATTCTGTGGTTACACTCGTCATGGTGAGGCACTTGGACTCCAGTGGACATGTGTCAGCTGTGTTGGGTTGTGGTTACACGCCAACGTTTTCAATGCTTGTCCTCGAATTGCAGGCTATAATATCTAACCTTTAATAAATGCTACAGGCTTTTAATCATAGCACCATAGAGTTACAGAATCATTAATATTGGAAACGAGCTTCAAAATCATCATGTCCAACAGTCTACTAAACATTGTCTGGACCACTAAACGACACCCTGCAGTGCCACAGCTGGATGTTCACTGAACCCCTGCAGGGATGGTGACTCCATCCCCTCCCTGGGCAGCCTGTGCCAAGGCCTCACCACCCTCTCAGTAGAGAAATGTTTCCTAATATCCAACCTAAACCTCCCCTGGTGCATCTTAAGCCCGTTTCCTCTTGTCTGAGGACAGGGAAGTGTCATTACACATGAGAAAGGACTTCTGCAGCTCTTTTCCAGCGTTTGCACATTCTCCTGGAGGCTAAAACACCTGGAGGAGACCAAGCCAGGCAGCGATAAGGAAGGTCAGGTTCCGACACGAAAACTGCTCTGCAGGGCAGGTGGTTCTTACCCCTTCTAGATCCTTACAAGTGCAACCCGGCGGAGTAACGCATGGAGCAAGGGTGACACTCTGTGATAGTCCAGGAGAAGTACAGGGGCTTTTCTTTTGGGTTGGATGTTATCCTCTCAGGTCAGGCTTGTTGGACATCCAAAACAGGCTTAATTCATAGAATCAATCATAGAATGGATTGAGTTGGAAGGGACCTTCCAAGCCCATCTGGTCCAACCCCCCTGCAGGGAGCAGGGCCATCTGCAGCTAGAGCAGGGTGCTCAGAGCCCCGGGCAACCTCCCCTGCAATGGTGCCAGGGATGGGGCAGCCACCACCTCTCTGGGCAGCCTGGCACAGCCTCTCACCACCCTCACACCAACAATTTCTCCTTCTCTCTGGTCTAAATCTCCCTCTTTTAGTTTAAACCATCCCCCCCTTGTCCTATCCCAACAGGCCCTGCTCAAAAGCCTGTCCCCATCTTTCTGACAGGGACCCCTGGCCAAAGCACAAGCTCTGGTTGACTTACCAGGATTGTGTCCTGTCTCAAGGAGCAGAAAAATCAATTTTCAAAATTAAGACAACTTTTCCCAAGTAAAATCTGGTAAAATGAAACGCTCCGTAATCCTGGGAGTGAAAGGTGCCTTATTCTCCACAAATCTGTGACTTCTGGTTGATTGTTTCCAGCTGCCTCGTCATAGGGTTGCAGGAGAAGGACCCTCCCTTGCTAGGTATTAATGGAAGCGTATGCTGAAGTGGCCATGAGATGCATCTGGAGAGTCTCCAGCCTTTTAGATAACAAAATACCTTTCTGAACATAAAAAAAAAAAAGTTAGGAGAGAAAATTAAGCAGAGGGTCCTCTAGTGCCTAACAAACTGTGAACTCTGAAGGAATTTTTTCAACTAATAGCAGTTGTAACAGCGCATCGTAATTCCTGGCATGGACAGTCCATGTGGCCTCGTGCTGCTGGGTCTGTTGTGCTTCGTGTACCACCAGAAAAGAAAAATCCGAACAGAGTTTCCCAGGTTTCAAGGCTCTTTAGGCTTCGAACCAGTTGGAAAACACAAGATAGAGTTTGCTTTAGGGAAATAATAACCTAGAAACCAAATACACTTAGTCGTGATTAATATCTTGGACAAGATTCAGCTGTTTTCTGGTGTTGCTTGAGGTTTTGACTGCCTTTTAGTGGAGGCTTCAACTGGTATTGTCACCACACGTGAACTCTCTGCATCTTTAAAAGCAGCAGGTCATGGAGTGTGGCTTCTGTGGATGAAGGTGTTTGGGTTACATCTGGAAAGTCATCAACTAACCCTGAAAGCAGGGATGATAAATGACCATCCACCCCTCAAAAGGGGCAACAAGACTTCTCAGCATCCTTGCTGAGAAGAAAAGACCCCCTGCGGCACGGCAGCTGGGTGCTGATGAAGCAGGTCTGCTTGTCTCTCAGAGCAACACCCGTCCGGTCTCTGCCCTGGAGCTACAGCTGGACGATGCTGCCTGGTCTCTGCCATCTGCAGAAGTATGGAGGTCTCGCTGGCAGACAAAGGGCATCAAGATGTGGGGACTCCTTCCCCTGCGTGCACTTGATTTTTGAAATGTTTTTCCCAAATCAGGATGAGGAATCTGGTACCAGTTCTCCTCACGTCTGCCCCTGAAAAGCAGAGGCTTTATCAAGTGATGTGGCACGGATACCAGCTGTGCGGATAACCACCGTGCCTCTGCCCTGTGCCACCGCCGCGCTACCAACCATCACAGGCTCTGCTGGGGTTTTTTTTTTTTGCATCTTACAGAAGCGACACGACTGGAGAGTGAGGGAATTTCACCTCTGGGTGTGCGTGTGATTTACACTTCGCAGTCCTTGGCACTGTAGCGCAGAATACATTTTACCCTGAAATTCTTCCCGTGGGGCTTCCCGCTGTTGGTGGGACCTTTATCTCTTTCAACGCCCAATATTTTACTGAACAATCCCAGGTGGTATTTTGCTGCATTTCCTTTCAAATTTCTCCACCACATTTAATGTCCCCCATTATATATTACTGTTTTAAGTGACTGATGCCCAACTGTAGCAGTTTTCCTTTATTCTGCCCTGGATCTGTGCAAAAGCTCCATACAATTGTTGGAAACACAGCTGGGACAATTCATGTATTTTATCGAAGATGTTAAATCCTGGAAGGCTGAAGCTATTACCTCCCTGCTGTCATATCTTTGGAAAGATGATCGTTTTGCTAAATAGGAGCAGGAATAATCCGTTCTACTCACCAGGCTTTAATCAGCGCGTACGGTCGTGGCTTGTTAGCAGAGCCCTGGCTGCTGCTCTGCAAGCTGTCAGCCTGGCACAGCGGTGTCCTCTCCAGCCCTGTGCCCACACCGCCGCGGGAGAGATGCTGCTGAGAGTGTCCGGCTGTCCCGGAGGTGCTGTGATGAGCTCCTCTGCTCTGTGCCAGTCAAAGGACGTGGCGGTTTCACGGGGAGCACAGCAGCCTTGACTGCAGCCAGGAAAATGTGCAAACATCTCTCCTGTGTAAAAGGGCCCGTTGCGTTTGCTCCCCTCCCCTTACATCGGCAGCCAAACCTCTGAAAATAAATCAGATGGGTCAGAGGAATTTCAGCAGCTGTCAAAGATGGTTGATAATGCCAGGGCAGCCCCACGCATGGCCAGACTCTAAGGGCCAGGCTCATCCATCCAGGTATTGGCTGCTGAGTTGCAGTGGGGATTGCTTGCACTGTGGAGCGACCTGGGGAAGCCCAGTGTGCAGCTACGTGGGTTTTGGTCCTGCCACCTTCTGTGTAGCTGCAAGGAATAGAATAGAATAGAATAGAATAGAATAGAATAGAATAGAATAGAATAGAATAATAGATTATTTTCTTAATTTAATTGAATTGAATTGTTTTAGTTGGAAGAGACCTTTCAGCTCATGGAGCTCATCCATTCCCCCAGCAGTGCCAGGGCACCACTGCCCCCTGTCCCTCAGCACCACAGCTCCATGGGGGGCTTGGAAACCCCTCCAGGGATCACGGGGACTCCCCCCCCTGCCCTGGGCAGCCTGGCACAGCCTTGGGCACCCCTTTCCATGAAGAAATTGTTCCTCAGCTCCAACCTAAACCTCCCCTGGGGCAACTCCAGGCCAGTTCCTCTTGTCCTGTCTCTTGTTCCTTGGGAGCAGAGCCAATCCCACCTTGATGTGCTCCCTGTGTGAATCACTGTTATCCCAACTGCAGTGGAAAGATTCCTGCCTCATTTGAATAATGGATTAATTAGTGCTCCTTTGATTAAAATTACTCCATTTCTGAGTCCATCAAAATCTGTGAAGGCTTCGTCATGTTCTTTATGGGGATTAGGAGGAGGTGTAAATTATATAAGGTAAGGAAAAAGGAGACAGGAAAAGGAAGAAATTATTGCAGAATAGAAACATTTGTTATGGCCAGTAAGAATTTTTATATACATTTTAATTTCTATTTTAAGATTTTTTGTAGTTTAGGCTTTATTTTTGGGCTGTCAGATTGTCTGGTTTTAAGCCAAAACATGAAATTCTGAAGTTAATTTGTCCTTTCTAGCCTACCTACGACATTTCAGTGGAGCAGATTAATTTCCATAAGTACCTCACAACCATTTCTTTTTAAAAACCCTGCTCCTGAGCGCAGTGATAACGGGGACATTGGGAGTGATCTGGAACTTACCCGTGTTTCCACGTATCATCCTCCTGCAGCACCTGATTATCAGCTCATTTATTCTGTTTTATTCCGAGGAGATGTACTATGCAAACTACCCAGGAAGCTTGTCAGGAGAGAAGATGTCCGCTGGCTAAAAGATAAGAATATCCAAATGCTTTTCAGGGGCTTTTCTCTTTATTCAGCTCACCTACAGGAGGTTTTACAAACTGGTTCAAGCAGTCACAGCTGTAGTTGTACTGAACATACTTACACCCGGATTACAGGGTGACCTCAGCAAGTTTGCAGACAACATGAAATTCGGTGGGAGTGTGGAATTGTTTCAGGGTGGGGAGGCTCTACAGAGCCTGGATCGATGGGCTGACACCAATGGGGTGAGGGTCAACCAGGGCAAGGGATGGGTCCTGCCCTTGGGTCACAACCACCCCCTGCACTGCTCCAGGATGGGGCAGAGCGGCTGGAAAGTGCCCGGTGGAAAAGGACCTGGGGGGTTGGTCAGCAGGAATCTGGAGATGAGCCAGAGAGAGTCCAGGGGGACAAGAAGCCACCAGCACCCTGGCTGTGCCAGCACTGGGGTGAGCAGCAGGAGCAGGGCAGGGACCGTCCCCCTGCACTGGGCACTGGGGAGGGTGCCCCTGGAATCCTGGGGTCAGGATTGGGCCCCTCACTCCCAGCAGGACAGTGAGGGGCTGGAGCGTGGCCAGAGAAGGGCAACGGAGCTGGGGAAGGGGCTGGAGCACACGGGTGCTGAGGAGCAGCTGTGGGCCCTGGGCTTGTTGAGCCTGGAGAGAAGGAGGCTGAGGGGAGACCTTCTGGCTCTGACAGCTCCTGGCAGGAGGTTGGAGCCAGGGGGGTCGGGCTCTGCTCCCAAGGAACAAGGGACAGGACAAGGGGAACTGGGGTCAAGTTTCCCCAGGGGAGGTTTAGGTCAGAGCTGAGGAACAATTTTTTCATCCCCCTTGAGGGTTCCCCAGGGCTGTGCCAGGCTGCCCAGGGCAGGGGGGGAGTCCCTGTGACCCCTGGAGGGGTTTCCAAGCCCCCCATGGAGCTGTGGTGCTGAGGGACAGGGGGCAGTGGTGCCCTGGCACTGCTGGGGGAATGGATGGACTCGATGGTCTTAAAGATCTTTCTGAACCAAAGTGATACTATCATTCTATACCTGGACAAGTTGCAGCCTGAAGAAGCAGAAACAACAGGGAATGTGTTTTTCTTCTCCAGAGCTTGGCACTACCTGCTCTTTGCGGCTCTGTCCTCTCCTGAGTTGGCTGTGCCTTCCCCGGTGGGCACTCGGCACTGCTGCAAGGCTGGGCTGTGTGAGGGGGACCCTGGGCTGGTACGAGCTGCTGAGCTGGGGGGATGAGGGTATTCAGAACAAGAGACTCATGGGTCAGCCAACGCCTTGACCCAGGGTTGGTAACACAGGGATGATGCCAGACGAGAGCAGCTCCCAGCGCCTTGAACACCCCGAGCCTCCGGTCTGAGGCACAATTCCTTGTTTGCAGGGATAACAGCAAAGGTTGGAATAATGACTGGCCTGATCCATCTGGAGAGGTAAGCACTGATTTCCACAGCTGGAGCTGTGTTTGCTGGGCAGTAGCACCTGAGACACGCTAGGAGACGAGCTCACACCCAGGAAATGTTTCTGTCCCCACTTCTATTGTCCTTTGCGACGGAAACTCTCACCTTTGTTTTCAGCATAAATCCCTCGTCGGGGAGAGATCAGCCGCAGCTCTGACTCAGACCATTAAGGGCATATTGAGAAATAACTTAGGTTTCCCAGAAGGCTAATTTACATCAGCAAGCGAAAACATAATCACAGTCGTAAATCTTTGTCCATGTCCATATCTCCAGATTGCCTTAAGAATATCAGGACAACACTTTCTACACTTTAACCAAATGCAGCAATTTGACTTGTTTGTCCCCAAAATCTGCATCCCGTGGTGGTTACACTCCTTTGCAGCAGCCTCCTTTCCAGCGTGCTGGAATAAAACGTGGTCTGTGAATTATGCATGGCTGATTAACATGCATGAATCCCATCCTTGTGCTGTATCGATCCGTCCTTCCCCATAGCTGGCAGCAGCCCATGAGGAAATGAATGTTCTACACCGGGCAAATGGGACTTTTATTGATGTGATATTGGGAGAGCAATAGGCATTTAGCGAGCTGCCACGCTGCTCGCCTGCGCCCGGGTTGGAGCAGCACCGGTGTCCTCCCTCCTGCCCGCGTTTCCCTGGGGACCTTCACAGGAGTTCAAAAAGATGCTTCACTGGACATTTATAGGGAAGCGATGAGATCCACCTAGCCCTCTACTGCCGTCAGTGTTAACGAAGGTAACAGCATACCTCCCCTTCCTGCTGGGTTAGTAACGAAGATGAGCACGTGCCAATGGAGGGAGTTTGAAGTTTTTCATTCCACCTTTTCCCTTAGGGCTGGCAGCCACCCTCGCCTGTTCCCCACCCCATCTTCACTCCACGCACGTATCAAGTGGACACTTGGTGGCCAACTGCAGCACAAGGGTCTTCTGCTGAATCCCAAGCCCAAGGCACAGAGGTGCCTTACACTGCAGCAAAAATAATCCTAACTTGGGTGATCTGGTGAATAAAGGCCACGTGCTGGAATACAGCGTTCGCCTCCGTGTCAGCTAGAGAACACGAGGTGTAAGACCATCAACAGCAGCAAAAGCTGACGTCTGGAAGGGAGCCACAGCCTTACCTCTGCTGTCCTTACAGAGTCAGAATGGTTTAGGCTGCATGAGACCTTTCAGCTCATGGAGTCCATCCGTTCCCCCAGCAGTGCCAGGGCACCCCTGCCCCCTGTCCCTCAGCACCACAGCTCCACGGGGGGCTTGGAAACCCCTCCAGGGGTCACGGGGACTCCACCCCTGCCCTGGGCAGCCTGGGACAGCCCTGGACAACCCTCAATGGGGTGGAAGAAATTGTTCCTCAGCTCCAACCTAAACCTTGCCTGGGGAAACCTGACCTCGATTCCTCTTGTCCTGTCCCTTGTTTTCTGGGAGCAGAGCCTGACCCCCCCTGGCTCCAACCTCCTGTCAGGGAGTTGCAAAGAACAATAAAATGATTGTGTTCAGATCACTGGAGAAACAAATCCCTTCTTATCAACGGCAAAACAAGCCCTTTATAAGGTAAGACCAGTTTCATATGAAAATTGTGACTAGTTGGCCATGATGGCACAAAATCCCTTATTAGTCTTAAGGGTGAGCTCAGCCAGAACTTCCTGGTGGTCCACCCAGCAGACACTTTGAGGTGGTCCCAAAATGCTCACAAAGACCAGTCAGGGTAACAAAGCAGTTTTGTACGTTGATTGTGTCCTCCTATGACTCCATTCGCCTGCCTTTGGAGACACAGACTCACAGTCTGAGGGCAGTTAAAAGAAATCTGATTCTCTACGTGCACCTCCTAAATCATGTAGATGTGTGATTTGCATTCCGCGCGTCCTGCTTTGGGAAAAACGCCTCGTTCTGTTGCACGCTTTGATAAAAATGATTAGTGCAGGAGAGTTGATTCTGCGTCAGTTATTGGGTGTTCATCATGAGATCAATATGCTCATTTGATTTCCTGCTCATCAAGGGCGTTTGTGCTTGTTGAGTGCTCCTGAATTTGTGTCCACCAGGAAAATAGAGAGATTTAGATTTATTCTAATCAAATCTTGTACCAAGCTGAAATTAACCTGCAGAGAAAAAGGAGAGTGCCGCTCTAAACCTTGACATTAATTTCAAGTGTGCATGTAGCAAAAAGCACTCCTTGATAAAGCAAATCTTGCCTTTTACTCTTCATTTTTCCCCAGAGAGCACGGTAGAAGGAATAGAATGACCACAGGGCTTACTTTTAGGAACAACTACAAAATACTTGGGAAAAAAAACCCTTAATTGTGCTCGCAAAAGGTCTAGAAAGCTCTGACATACACCTCATAAGAGGTACAAGTCTCAGTAGTTTGTATTAAAATAACAAAATAAAGGTTACTAGGAAAAAAAAAGCCCTTCCCCAAAACCCACCCCCAGAGCAGCCCGGACAGAGGAGAGAGCTGATGCGATGCATCAGATGAAGCATTTCTCCAAAGAACCTGGCAAACCACAACACAGAAGATTATTATAATCCCAGCAATAAAGAAAACTGTCAAAGAGAACCGTAGACTATCCCGGGATCAAAAAAACTTTGTACACTAAGAGATCTTAGCAAATAAAGCCTACAGTCCAGAAATGGAGGAGGGTTATTGGGAAAACACAGCAAAAATCCACTTTTGAATTTTGAATCCACATCAGCAGCCTGGTTGTGAGAGCCACATTGACAGGGGGGCAATTGGGGAGTCAAATAAAACATAACTTTGGCTTATGAGAAAACGACTCATCCCTGGAAGTGTTTAAGAGGCGGGTGGATGATGAGCTGAGGGACAGGTTTAGTGGGTTTGATAGGGCTGGGAGTAAGGGTGGACTGGATGATCTTGAAGGTCTCTTCCAGCTGAAACCATTCTATGATTCTATGAATCTATGATTCTATGACTCTCATATGAGAAAATATACACATAAAAATATCTAAGTATCTAAAGGGTGGAGGGCAAGAGGATGGGCACAGACTCTGCTCAGTGGTGCCCAGGGACAGGACAAGGGGCAGCAAGGGGCACCAACTGGAAGCCAGGAGGTTCCCCCTGAGCAGGAGGAGCAAGTTGTTTGGTGTGAGGGTGTGGGAGGCTGTGCCAGGCTGCCCAGAGAGGCTGTGGAGTCTCCTTGTCTGGAGAGATTCCCACCCCGGCTGGACCCTGCGCTGCTGGGCCCCTGCTCTGGGTGCCCCTGCTGGATGGAGCAGGGGGGGACACCAGAAGATCCCCAGAGGTCCTTTCCTACCCTACCATGCTGGGATTCTGGGATTCTGGGATATATCTTGATCTTTGACATGTTTTTAGCACAGCCACAAGCATCACAGTGCCCTCACCGTGCTGTACACTTTCACTAACATGTTTGATCTTTATAATAACTTTCTGACAATGCAGGGCTCTTCATAAATATTTAATTCAAATTATTCTGCAGACAAAAGCAGGGAAGAGTGAGAAAGCGACTCACTGTTTCTTAATAAGAGATCAGTGACTTGGCAGCTCTGACATCACGGTGGAAATGGGTTGTTGGTGCTGATTAAATCATCTGAGGATGGATCCCGTGTGAGACTGTGGGTCGTGTCTTGGCTGAAGTGGGTGGCTCATTGGGACACAGTGATGTGCACTGACCATCTGGCACCTCCTTGCTACAGTTGTACAGCAAAAGTGCCGAGTCCTGCCCTTGGGTCACAACCACCCCCCGCCCTGCTCCAGGCTGGGGCAGAGCGGCTGGAAAGTGCCCGGTGGAAAAGGACCTGGGGGGTTGGTCAGCAGGCAGCTGGGGATGAGCCAGAGAGTGCCCAGGGGCACAAGAAGCCACCAGCACCCTGGCTGTGCCAGCACTGGGGTGGGCAGCAGGAGCAGGGCAGGGACCGTCCCCCTGCACTGGGCACTGGGGAGGCTGCCCCTGGAATCCTGGGGTCAGGATTGGGCCCCTCACTCCCAGCAGGACATTGAGGGGCTGGAGCGTGGCCAGAGAAGGGCAACGGAGCTGGGGAAGGGGCTGGAGCACAAGGGTGCTGAGGAGCAGCTGAGGGACCTGGGCTTGTTGAGCCTGGAGAGAAGGAGGCTGAGGGGAGACCTTCTGGCTCTGACAGCTCCTGGCAGGAGGCTGGAGCCAGGGGGGTCGGGCTCTGCTCCCAAGGGACAAGTGATGGGACAAGAAGAACTGGGGTCAAGTTTCCCCAGGGGAGGTTTAGGTCAGAGCTGAGGAACAATTTCTTGCAGCCCCTTGAGGGTTCCCCAGGGCTGTGCCAGGCTGCCCAGGGCAGTGGTGAAGTCCCCGTGATCCCTGGAGGGGTTTCCAAGCCCCCCGTGGAGCTGTGGTGCTGAGGGACAGGGGGCAGTGGTGCCCTGGCAGTGCTGGGGGAACGGATGGACTCCATGAGCTGAAAGGTCTCTTCCAACCAAAATGATTCTGTGATTCTGTGAACTTCAGGTACGCAGACATTCCTGCAGGCCACGTGTGTGTAGGAGCTGATGCAGCATCACTGCTGGTTGATGCAGCTGTAGATCAAATCCCTCCTTCATCCCCTGCAGGACACATTCACACTTGGGCACCCAAAGGAGGTCCGAGGAAGGACAGGCTGCACACACCCACGAGCAGCAGCAGGTCCTGGGGTGAGGTAACCCCAAAAGGTATAGCTAGTATTTTGTGTTACTTTAAAACCTTCTTGCAATTAACCAGGTATGATTAATTTACTACAGGACACCAAAAAATCAATGGAAACAAATTCCAGAAAAACGTCAGCACAATCAGAAGATAAATAAATCGTGGCAGAAGAACACGGGCAAGGCTGTAACTCGCATGAAGTGTTGCACGAGCAATCAATTATTTTAACGTGTGATCACTTTTTATTTCTTATTTCCACCCACAATATCATGGTTAAATCTACTGGAAGCTGCAATAAATTGCTCCTACTGCTTTTCACCGGTATTTCACCGCTGAAGTGATTTGTGCTCATTTAGAGCACGCGAGCTGTGATCGGTTTCTCACAGATGCTGCAGCTGACGGTGCAGGAATGGTTTTTTTCTATGCACAAGATTTAAAAATATATATATTCATAAAAATGATAACACATTTTTAATAAAATGTTACTAAATGTTAATAAAAATCTGATTACTAAGGGGGTAGGAGGCACTCCCTGGTGTAAAGTCTGCGGGTTGCACTTGTGAAACCAAGTGCCCAGAAGGCAGGAGGTCTGGCGGTTGAGCATCAACGGCCAAGACTCTTCCTTGGAGAGTCAACCATTACGTACAAGGACACCCGAACCCACGGTGCTCTGACCTGCACACAGTCATCTGGTGAAAGTCTGATGGCTTTTCCATCTTTTTCTGTGCCAGAACTGGGGGGGTTTGGCTGCTGCTGTAGAGGAAAAAAATAACAAAAATCACAAAGGCTTGTGTGTGAAAAACAAAATGCATCATAAAATCATAGAGTAATTCTGGTTGGAAAAGACCTTTAAGACCACTGATTCCAACCATTCCCCCAGCAGTGCCAGGGCACCACTGACCCCTGTCCCTCAGCACCACAGCTCCACGGGGGGCTTGGAAACCCCTCCAGGGATCACAGGGACTCCACCACTGCCCTGGGCAGCCTGGCACAGCCCTGGGGAACCCTCAAGGGGCTGAAGAAATTGTTCCTCAGCTCCAACCTAAACCTCCACTGGGGCAACTTGAGGCTGGTTCCTCTTGTGCTGTCCCTTGTTCCTTGGGAGCAGAGCCCGACCCCCCTGGCTCCAGCCTCCTGCCAGGAGCTGTCAGAGCCAGAAGGTCTCCCCTCAGCCTCCTTCTCTCCAGGCTCAACAAGCCCAGGTCCCTCAGCTGCTCCTCAGCACCCTTGTGCTCCAGCCCCTTCCCCAGCTCCGTTGCCCTTCTCTGGCCACGCTCCAGCCCCTCAATGTCCTGCTGGGAGTGAGGGGCACAAACCTGACCCTAGGATTTGAGAGGTGTCTTTTCCAGTGCCCAGTGTAGGGGGATAATCCCTGCCCTGCTCCTGCTGGCCACAGTATTCCCCCAAGGAAGGACATGTCTGATGTCCTCATGGTCACTTGGTTATTTTCAGGGTGGAGTTTCCTCAAGGCACAGGGCTTTATGTCCTTTTGAATGTACATGGCATTAGTGTCCTATCACTAAGAGGTCAGGAAAGTCTGCATCAGGGCTCTCATCCCACCCCATCCCATCCCATCCCATCCCAGCCCATCCTATCCCATCCCATTCCACCCCATCCCATTCCATCCCATCCCATCCCATCCCATCCCGTGGCTGGGAAGGTGCCAGCCCACATTCGCTTGCAGATACATAGATGGTGAGCTACCTGTGAAGCTGCATAGGATACACGGCACTTACTGTTTATTCTACAGTGAGAACACTTTTTAACAGAAAATATGGGTCTGCAGAAGGCAGCAGGTCGCAGAGTGCTGCAAGACATCTGCCACCACTTCAGGGACAGCAAGACAGCCCCACTCAATGGTCTGTCTCGTGAATCGGTCTTTCAGTGTTCTTGTAAGTGACTTGAAGACGGATTTATCCATCTTTTTTTTCCATAGTTTGTGAGAGGTCCCACTGTGCAACACGATAAAGATGTTATCGAAAAATGGTGGTGCAAAGGGCAGCTGGGAAATGACTGATGGTCACTGTGGCAGTCGCCTTCGCTTGTCCTCGCTGCATGACACTTGCTTTTCCTGAATATGCTGACTTTTTCTCTTCTTTACATACTCTTTACATACTACATATAATGAAAAAAAAAAAAAAGTTTTATGCTGAGGGTGGTGAGAGGCTGTGCCAGGCTGCCCAGAGAGGTGGTGGCTGCCCCATCCCTGGCACCATTGCAGGAGAGGTTGCCCGGGGCTCTGAGCACCCTGCTCTAGCTGCAGATGGCCCTGCTCCCTGCAGGGGGGTGGATCAGATGGGCTTGGAAGGTCCCTTCCCACCCAAACCAGTCTGTGATTCTGTGATCTTCATTGTGCAGAACAGCACACCAAACGGGCATCACGATTTCATGTAAAATACCCTGATATTTCCATTTCTTGTTGATCCTACCATCATTCGTCCTGCAGCTGCGCCAAAAAACACCCATGTCCAGTGCCAAGGAGCTGACCCATCTGCTGACGAGCTCTAACACATCATGCTCAGCACGATGTGAGTGTGTGACACAGGCATGCTCCTGGCACCAGATAACCACCTGAGTGTTGCTCCCTGTCTCACTGGGTGCACCAGGAGCACGCCACAGGGTGCTGCTTGGACCCCATCAACCCTGCGAACCTCACCAGGCACTTCTCCACCTGGGCAGCTCTGTGGCACCCACCACCAGCCAATTCTCCAGTGCTGTACGGAGGAAGCTTATTTCTGGTGTGCAGAGCTCCCATTGTGTGGAGGTCACTTGTAGTCCTTTTCATATTTTTATATCCCCACTGGGACACTGGAGAGATATCATTCAAGCAAGAAAACCAGGAGTACCTTCAGAAACAGATTGTTCTGTATCACTTCAAAACGTACCAAAACACGTGACGGTGTGTTTAGGGCACTTCACTAATATTGTACGACCCTGTCATTAATAATTACGGCTGGTGTGTCTTCAGGCTACCGCAACAACCCAGACGGTGCATAAAGAGATGTGCAAACCCTGCGGTGCGGATGAATCCCTCGCGTGCAAATTAACCTTTCCGTTGCTTTACATCTGCCACAGCCCTTGTTCAGTTTGATGCTGTAAATTCACCAGGACTCTTCCCATATGGCTGTGTAACCGTGATGAAATGGCCACGAAAATCAAAAGAACATTAACCATTTTGGATGCGTTGAAAACACAAATACTGCCTTTTCTTGTAACACTTTGGGAGGCAGAACCTCCTGAGACACAGAAAAACCCCACAGCTTCATGGGATGTTTTGTCATCTGAGAAGGTGGAAACTCTGGAAGCGAACGGGTGTAAAAAGCTCCTGAGAGGTTGTGCCCCCACAAGGGGTGATTGTTGACGCCAGGACTGGGCAGGCAGAGACGCTGTGTCTCTGTGTGGTGCCATGGGTCAGTGGTGCCCTGGCACTGCTGGGGCAACAGTTGGGCTCCATGAGCTGAAAGGTCTCTGCCAACCAGAACGATTCATGGAATCTTCTATGGAATCTTCAACCCTTGGCATACCTTCCCTGGATGGTTCTAGTGTCCCTCGGTGAAGAGTGCTGCCTGTCTCTCCGTCTGACACATACTCAAGTCTACAAAGCTCTGCAGGGTCTGAAGCAGGAAAGTGTGAGACAAAGTCAAGATGCTGCTGGTTCACTCCCCGAGCCATGCCAAGTGGAAGGAGACAGCGTTATAAATTGCTGCAGGCAGAGGAGAAGGCCGTTGTGCTCAGCACCAGTTTTATGATGCTGAGGTGAAGCTGGTATGAGTCACTCCTATAACTTACATGGGCATGACACAGACTTTTGTAGTTCAATGTTTTCTTTTCCACTTTCCAAAAGCTATAACGGCCCCTTGGCAGCTCGGGTCCGCTTCCTTCTCCTACCACGTAGCCCCTTTGCGTTTGGCACTCGGCCGGCTCCGTCGGGGCAGTGCCCTGCTCTCCTGGCCGAGCGCTCGCGGGATTGATCGTTTGGGCTGGCTCCGTACCCCATGGTGCCCTGGGCACTGAGAGAGCCAGGGAGCCAGCGCCGCAGGGCACAGCCCCTCCCAGGCTGTGGTACCGGGGTCACAGGAGCTCTGTCTTGTGTTTCAGCTGCAGGAACAAGCCCAGGCTGAAGCTCAGCCTCCTTTTCCACCCAGACCGCTTGGGAAGAGCCGCGAGATGTGAGAGGTCTCCAAAGCAGGGTGGAGGATGAAAGCTGGGCTTATTTCACCCACGGCTCAGAGCCCACCCTGTCCCTAGGGCTCGCTGATGTCTCCAAGCACAATGTGCTGCCCTACAAACAGCACTGACAGCGCTTATCGCAACACCCGGTTCTAACAAAACGAGGCACAACCACGTAAAGATATTTTCATTCTTCCTTTTTTTTTTTTTTTTTTTTTCTCAC
>JANVCC010010369.1:251210-284646 GCA_025345505.1 Todiramphus chloris collaris
GAAGGGAAGGGAAGGGAAGGGAAGGGAAGGGAAGGGAAGGGAAGGGAAGGGAAGGGAAGGGAAGGGAAGGGAAGGGAAGGGAAGGGAAGGGAAGGGAAGGGAAGGGAAGGGAAGGGAAGGGAAGGGAAGGGAAGGGAAGGGAAGGGAAGGGAAGGGAAGGGAAGGGAAGGGAAGGGAAGGGAAGGGAAGGGAAGGGAAGGGAAGGGAAGGGAAGGGAAGGGAAGGGAAGGGAGGAATGAACCAGTGCACAGATGGAGGAGTAGTGACATGAGTGACCCAAAATCCAGAGTGGGAACTGGGTGCCAGGAGGGCAGCAGTGCTGGGGAGTTGCAGCAGAGAGCATCCCCAACCTGCTACAGCTGCAGCACGGAGAATCCCACAGAGATCACTGGAAAAACATCCATGGGCTGACATCCTGCTTGGTGGCTTGAATGTCTCTGGCATTTTACCCTGCTGCTGGAGAAACCCAGGGCTGTGTCCTTCTTTTCAGATCAGAGGAAGCTGCCAGCCCAGAGGCCCCTGCCCGGGGAAGTGGTTCTAGAGCTGTCTTCTCTCTCTCGTCAGACTTTTGTCTTGAAATTTTCTCCAAGGACGGTTTATTCTGAGCAGCGCAATAACGAGGTGAGTGACACAGTCACTTTGGATGCAGCGGCATCGCTGAACCACCCCCTCTCGCCTCTGAAGTCAGCTGGGTAGGTGATACATGCACCACGACAGCGCAAACAAACATCTGCTGCAGCGGGTGTGCGACTCGTGCTCTTGAATCTAATTGGGAATTTCCAGGCATATATTGCTCACACTCTTTCCAAAATAACTGTTATAAATATAAAGTGTATGAATTAATCATCTTTTCTAATCCAGCAGAATCTGTGCTATATCTGCTCAGTCGTGAGGTATTTATTTCTGTCCTGGCTATTCAGGATGGAATATTTTTGTATTTTCTTTCTTTCTTTTATTTTTTTTTTTTTTTTCCCCCTTCACACAACTGGCAAGAGGAATTTCCATCTTAAAGAAGTAAAGCAGTTGATTTTCACACAGATTGGCAGTCAGCAGTGCAGAGGAGATTTAGCAGAATGGTTGTCCTTGGGAGAGGGCAGTCCAGAGCTGCTCCTGGTTGGTTGGGCCAGTCCAGAGCTTCACAGACCACCAGAGTGCAATCACACAAACGTCCTGCATCTCAGAGCTTGGATGCACACTCCACACAGTCAGGACCATTGCTCCACTGTGCCTCCTTCTTGGTGTGGCTGGGAGCCAGCAATGTGGCCACGCAGGCACCAGCCTGGGTTCTGGGATGCTTTCACCATTCTGGCCGTGCTGCTGACCATGCAGTGACAGGATCACAGAACCCCAGCACGGTGGGGTTGGAAGGGACCACTGGAGATGGTCTGGTGGCCCTCCCGGTGCCTTGCAGCTGTGAGGCAGGAGATTGATCATTCACCGAGTCCTTCCTACTAAATAAAATTAAATTAAATGCAAGTAAAAGGAGATTTTAGTTATCTCTTTTTGTTATTTTTAATTTTTTTTAATATATGGAAAGTAAGATTTTAAGTGTTTCGTGCAATGGTAAACATAAGGAATTTTTTACAGAATGGCATTTCAGCAAAAGTTTCAGTTGCTGTGATGTGACTGGCAGATAAAGAACCACGCAACTACTGGCAGATTAGTGGAAAGAATATCTACTTAAAATTCAGCCCCTTTCACTCCTTATTCACAGGTGGTCATTTGATGGTGGAGGCTGTCTTACCTTACAGTCAAATAGCACGACTTTTTATGTGATATATTCTAGAATGTGGTGAAATATAAAACACTAGACACAAAAACATGTTAGATTTTTATGAAAGAAAACCATTAGAAGAGAAGAGGTTGCAAGAAAGTGAAACATCTCCAGCAATTCAAAGATGAGCTGGTATGGCTTTGGCTTCTGTTCTATATTGATTTTGCTTTCTGCTTAGCAACAGGATCTCATGCTGGTTCTATAAAAATACAGAGAAACCTGCAAATATTCTCTGGATGTTGAAAAAAGCACCCAACAAAATTACCAAGGAAAAACCAGATCTAGAAATGTGGCTGGTATTCATCTTAAACGGGATTGTGATTCACTTGGAAGATTCGAACAATAAAATAAAAAGCCAAAGTGCTTGATCTGTGAGGAGCTAACTGGCAGCAGTCGTTTGTGTCTGAAAAAAACGAAACAAACCACAAAACAAAACAAAAGAAACAAAAAAAAAACGAAAAAAAAGCAAAAAAAAAAGGTTTTATCTTTAATTTGATTAAATACATCTTGATATGGAGTCCTGCTGAAATGTATCGCAGACAACAGGAGGCAGAGGACGAAGGAGATGGGTTGATGGAAAGCAGCTTAGGAAAGCTGTGACAGTGTGCTTCAGAGAAGAAGGTTTATGAAGCATCCTATAAAATTTTGAGGCAGAACAGGCATTTCTGTTGAGGCAGCTCCATGCGGGTGCCCCGTGGGGCTGGAGCAGCACCCCTTTTGTCCTAGGTCACCCCGCTGAGACGCAGCGCCCAGGCTGGTGGCTGCCACGCGGCTGTCGGGACGTTCATTCGAGACGATGGGCCTGAAGTTTCGAATGCATTAGCTTTGACTTCGCTAACCTTCCGTGCCTCCTTTCTAATCACACTCGAGTCAGTGTATTTCCCCGGAAAGCACAGTTTTGCCCGTGGCTAGACACCGTCATCCTGGAAGATGCTTGCTGCTTTCAGCTGTCACCGGAATTAAGTTTAGCTTCTTGGGAGCTGAGTTTTCTTCGCTTACAGGGTCAGCCTCGTTCGCCCCGCGTGGTCCCCTCTCCTGCCTCCCCCGCGGCTCTGTGCCCTGCCTGAGTTGCCTTTTCTTAGAGGAGAGGATGGAAAATTGCTTCTCGCTGGACCCGGCAGCGGTAGCTAGGGAAATCACAACATGCCTTTTCTATGCAGGAGCTGGAGATGTCTGTGATTGTTTGGCGTGGGAAAGGTGATTGCAGGAAGATTGCTTTTAAGGCATACACCTTTCTCCTTCTTTTGTGGCTTCCCTCAACTGCAGGATGAGAATAAATCATCCAGTGGCATTTGAGGCTGGTATTTTTATACATTATAATGGAAATAGTTCTTCAGAGAGCTGGCAATCGCCTTATGGCATTTAATGTTAGAAAAGAGGCACAGAGCCGGGCACAGCATCCATGCTCAGCTCAGTAATCCTCTCGGGGTAGTTGTCCTGGCTGTCTCCCTCAGTCCCCACCAGACCAGCTCACGGCCCCTTGGTGACTGCTGGTGCTGCGCTGCTTGCAGGGAGCAGCTCTCTCCTGCAATCATAGAACGACAGAACGGGTTGGGTTGGGTTGGTTTGGGTTGGGTTGGGTTGGGTTTGGTTGGGTTGGGTTTGGTTGGGCCTTTCAAAGTCAACTCATCCTCCCTCCCTGCAGGGAGCAGGGCCATCTGCAGCTAGAGCAGGGTGCTCAGAGCCCCGGGCAACCTCCCCTGCAATGGTGCCAGGGATGGGGCAGCCACCACCTCTCTGGGCAGCCTGGCACAGGGTCTCTCCATAGAATCATAGAACTGTTTTGGTTGGCAGAGACCTTTAAGCTCATGGAGTCCCCCAGCAGTGCCAGGGCACCACTGACCCTGTCCCTCAGCACCACAGCTCCACGGGGGGCTTGGAAACCCCTCCAGGGATCACGGGGAATCCATCCCTGCCCTGGGCAGCCTGGCACAGCCCTGGGGAACCCTCAAGGGGCTGGAAGAAATTGTTCCTCAGCTCCAACCTAAAGCATCATACTCCAGCATGCAATGCTGAGGCAGCAAAAGGTGGGGAAGAAAGGAGTCTTGTATCTCTTCTGGGCTCCCCTGTCTGTAATGGCAAATGTTAGAAGTCCTAATCCTCAGTTTGTATAACACCTTTGTGATCATTTCTATATGTAAATGGCACATCACAGTGGGCTGACTGGACCAGCAACCCCTCACCCACCCTGCCTTCCACATACTCTGCTTTCCTGGTAGGTGGGGAATAAAAAAAATCAAAGGAAGGTGAAAAGACTCACGTGTTGAGATAATGGAGTTAAACAAGGAAAGCAAAAGCTGCATGAGTAAGCAAATTGAAATTAAGGATTCACTGACTACATCCCATTGGCAGGCAGATGTCCAGCTGCTCTCCGGGAAGCGGAGCCTCAGCTCGGCTAATGGCTGCTTGCAAAGGCAAAAGCCATACTCGTTATTGTCCCCAGTTTGTCCTCCTGTCCTGAGCTTTTATTGCTGAGCATGACATCACGCACCATGGGATAGCCCTTTGGTCAGCTGGAACATATCCATGACCCCTCACTACCTCCATCCCACTCCCTGCCTCCTTGCTTTGGTGTGGGGTGGAAGAGGTAGGGAAAGCGCTGACGCCACGCGAGCACTGACCAGCAGCAGCCAAGGCACCGGGCAGGCTGCTGTGAGGAGAGCCACCTCCACCCTGGCCAGACCCAGTACTGGCACCAGAGAGGACTCTGGTGGGTTGACCTCAGTTGACTGCCAGTCACAAATCCAGCTGCTGTCTTGCTTCCGTTCCTCGCTGGGCAGGGGAGAAATGACAGAAGTTTGTGTGTTGATATAAAGACAGGGATCATAGAATCGTAGGATAGTTTGGGTTGGGATCACAAACGGTCATCTGGTCCAACCCCCCTGCAGGGAGCAGGGCCATCTGCAGCTAGAGCAGGGTGCTCAGAGCCCCGGGCAACCTCCCCTGCAATGGTGCCAGGGATGGGGCAGCCACCACCTCTCTGGGCAGCCTGGCACAGCCTCTCACCACCCTCACACCAGCAATTTCTCCTTCTTTCCAGTCTGAATCTCCCTCTTTTAGTTGAAACCATCCCCCCTTGTCCTGTCCCAACAGGCCCTGCTCAAAACTCTGTCCCCATCTTTCTGGCAGGCCCCTTGAATTCCTGAAAGCCCACCAGAAGGGCTCCCCAGAGACTTTTCTTCTCCAGGCTGAACAACCCAAACTCCCTCAGCCTTTCTTCATATCATAGGGATGTCACTTACCATTGACCTTCATGGGCAAGCTGGCTGTGACTTGGTGAAAACTAGTTTAATGTTGCCAGCTAGAAATGGGAATGGTTAGAAACAAAGATGAAAGCTAAGAACACCTTCCCCCTTAGTTCCTGGATTCTCTACCTCCTTCTACTCAGCTGGTGCAGGGGGATGAGGAATGGTGATTGTGGTCAGCTCCTAACATGCCCTCCTGACACTCATTCCTCCTTACACTTTTTTTCTGCTCCAGCGTGAGTCCCTTCCCTGGGCTGCAGTCCTTCAGGATAAGCCCGTGCCAGCGTGGGTCATCTCCATGGTGGTCCTTGCAGCTCCTGACTGAGAACGAGCTTCTGCGTGGGTGCGTCTCCCCACACCAGATCATTCCCCATACCAATATCAAAGTAAATCATTGTAGCACTGACAATGGTGGGCAGTTTACACACACAATAAAACTCCACCGCTTGAGTCCTTGCAACATTACAACAACAAAATATTCCCCACAATTTTTCCACTCTCCAGGGATCTCCAGTCCAAATTTTGTCTGCTGCCTCTCCTGGTTGCTGCTTTTATCTCAAATTCCCAACCAGACCCAAACTCCTACTAACTAGAGGGTAAGGGGGAACCAGGAGCACCCGAGTGCCATCCTCTTGTTCTTTCTGCTGACCAGGGGAGGACAAGAGGAAGTGAGATGGTGAAGCCATCTCCAAGCTGTAAGCCCACCAACACAAACTGACAGCTGCTCAGAAGGGGTCACCTCTTCCTTGCTGATCAGTGCTATCGATCCATCCACCTCCATGTCCAGTGCTGCTCCGTGACTACGGGGGCACTGACTGTTGGGCATTGGTTGGCCATCTCATCCATGGCATCCTCAAGGGTAGTGCGAGTCCCTGTCTCAACCACGGTCCTCCGGCGATGATGAATGAAGGCACAGTAGGCACAGGCCAAGCCCCAGCAGCATGGTAAGAGGTCTGGGTCTACCCAAGGCCAGCAGGGCCAGGGCAGCTCTGTTGGTATGGTGTGGGACGCTCAATCACACGGTGATGAGTTTACGCTCATGGAAGGGAGAGAACATGCTTTACTTCTCAACTTCAATTCTCACCATCTGACTCTATTTTCAACCAGCAACAAATTATTGCCAATTAAATTGAATTAATTAGATTGAGTTAATTATTCCCACATCACATTCATTTTGCCTGTAATGGTAATTGGCAAGTGACCTGTTCTTATCCCTCTACTCACGAGCTACTGCAGCTTATTCCTCCCCTCTACCCCCTTGAGGAGCAGCTGGGTGGCTGCCTGGCATCCAGACAAGGTGAACCCACCACAATCACGAAGATATTTTATACCTTTATACCCTTAATAATCATTTTATTTAGGGTGACATCTTGGAATTTTACTTTGAAATTACATTTCCTGAAGTGCAGAAGGTTTCTGAACACTCCGCTAGACATCCTCTGGAGAGAGAATTCATCAGAGTAACAGATGCAGAGCTCAGCACAGCAAGGTCCAGGCATCTTCAGCGTGCTGAGTATGTGCATGATACAAGACACACACGTTACTTGACATTCCCTTCCGTGATGTGGAAAGGTCTCCAATGAGCAGACGGCTCAGTCCCACGCAGCAGGGAGGCAGCAGATGGACCCGTTCAAGGACAGCATCTGATGAATGTCCGTGTGAATCTGCTGTGGAAATTCTCCCATTTTTCTACTGCATCTTTAAGGGTTTTTTTTTTTTTAAATGCACCAGGACAGGGGAGGGGGGACCTGCTGGGAAGCAGCTCTGTGGAGAAGGGACTGGGAGTGCTGGGGGACAGCAAGGTGCCCATGAGCCAGCAATGGGCCCTTGTGCCGAAGAAGGCCAACGGTCTCCTGGGGGGCATTCATAAAAGTGCCCAGCAGGTAGAAGGAGGTTCTGCTCCCCCTCTGCTCTGCACTAGGGAGGTCACCTCTGGAGTCCTGTGTCCAGCTTTGGGCTCCCCGGTTCAGGAGAGACAAGGAGCTACTGGAGAGAGTCCAGTGGAGGCTGGGAAGATGGTGAGGGTCTGGAGCATCTCTGTGCTGGGGCCAGGCTGAGAGCCCTGGGGCTGTGCAGCTGGAGAAGAGCAGCCTGAGAGGGGAGCTGAGCAATGCTGAGCAAGAGATAAAGGGCCCCGGGGGGCAAGAGGATGGGCACAGACTCTGCTCAGTGGTGCCCAGGGACAGGACAAGGGGCACCAAGGGGCACCAACTGGAACCCAGGAGGTTCCCCCTGAGCAGGAGGAGCAAGTTGTTTGGTGTGAGGGTGTGGGAGGCTGTGCCAGGCTGCCCAGAGAGGCTGTGGAGTCTCCTTGTCTGGAGAGATTCCCACCCCGGCTGGACCCTGCGCTGCTGGGCCCCTGCTCTGGGTGCCCCTGCTGGATGGAGCAGGGGGGGACACCAGAGCATCTCCAGAGGGCCCTGCCAACCCTGCCATGCTGGGATTCTGGTATTCTGTGAATTCAGCCTTTAGTAAGAATTTCTAGATTTAAATGTGTTAACCTCACTAACGAGCAAGGAAATAGGGTGTTCTGTGCACGTGCTTGGCTTTTCAAAACCAGTGCACCTCCCTCTTCGTGGATATCTCTTTGAAGGATCAGAAACACAAGTACAAAATGCTGCTATAGCCTGAAACCTTTATACGTGAGGAAGAAAGAATTAATTTGTGCTTAAACTCCCAGGCATGAGAGAGATGGAAACTGCCTTTGGCCACCATGGGGTTAAGTTTTCATGTGGGGTATGCAAGGACATTTCCAACATGATTTTTATCCAGATGTCCTTGTGCAAGTTACCGAAAGTTAACAAAAAGTTCTTCAAATACCTGAGTTAACCATGCTGGAGGGGAGACATCTGGAACACAAACAGGTGAGGGTATGTATTTAGGCTTCCTGAAGCAATACAAGATTTGAGAAAAGACTCCTGCCCCACAGGTTCTGGTTTTGGGTTCATTTATGCCTCTGTAATGTACTTTCCTCAATTAAAAAATATTTTATTGTTTACTGCTGATTTGCACCCTTATTTGGTCAACATCAGGACTGAGGAGTTTCATTCATGGTTCCCCTGCAACCAGTGGCTTCAGTCCTGTGAGGGTTTCACACTCAAGCAGTATAGAAACCTCTTGGTTGAAAAAGACCTTTAAGATCACAGAGCCCAACTGTTGCCCCAGCAGTGCCAGGGCACCACTGACCCCTGTCCCTCAGCACCACAGCTCCATGGGGGGCCTGGAAACCCCTCCAGGGATCACGGGGATCCTGGACACAGCCCTGGACAACCGTCAAGGGGCTGGAAAAAATTGTTCCTCAGCTCCAACCTAAACCTCTCCTGGGGCAACTTGAGGCTGGTTCCTCTTGTCCTGTCCCTTGTTCCTTGGGAGCAGAGCCTGACCCTCCCTGGCTCCAACCTCCTGCCAGGGAGTTGAAGAAAGTGGTGTCTCCCCTGAGCCTCCTTTTCTCCTTTTCTCCTTTCCTCCTTTCTTTCTTTTTGTCCTTATTTCACACTGTATTGATGTACATCTTACCTTTTGCACTTGGTCTACAGGAAGACACAAGAGCTGCCCCACTAACAATTCTCCACCAGATGCAAAGAGGTCTTTATCAGAACATAGACCCCCTAGAAGAGTGTCTGTCCTGAATATCATGTTAAACTGAAGTTGTACACTAGAAATATTATTGTTATAATCGTGTCTGTTTCTCATTCTACGCCAGAGGCTACAGAAATCTTTTGCTCATAAACAACGAACACAAATTGTTTATGGAGCATGAAACAATTATCTTCGACTCCACCTGATGCTGCTAAGCAAGCTGTTCCTCTTCATTGTGCTATTATTAGATGGGAGTGTAGTGGGTTGGGCAGCGTCCTTCATTAATGGATGGGATAACCAAGTTTGTGCGGCATGCAGCTCAGCTCAGGGCTCTGCACACAGCCCACCTACCTGAGGTCCTGCGCAGAAGGACATCCCAATAAACAAACACACATGACTGAATTAATCATTTAGGTAAAAAAGGCACATTTGAATGAAGGAATAATTTAGGAAAAAAAAAAAAAAAATCACTGTTCAAAACAGTCTCAGGGATGTAGATGTTTGAACTTCTACTTAAGACCTGGGAATAGCAATATACATACATATGGCTCTGATTCAATTTCTGTGTGCAGGCAATGTTTCTGCGCAGGTCCCTAATACAAAATATAAAATTCAAGCCAAGTTGCAGGTTCCACGATGAGAAACGAGAGGTAAAAAGCCCTCTGTGTTTTGAGTGGAACAGTAGTGGTCAAACTGACACAGCAAAAATCCTGCATGGACCCAGCAATTGCTTGGCGAGACAATGACATTTAAAGAAAGCCTCAGAAACACGTTGCTAAAAATGGAACAGAGGGATCTCTACAGCATCAGTCCAGGAAAGTGAAGAAAATACATTTTTGGCAGTGAACACCAAGAAAATCATGCAGCAAATACAATAAATCAAAATGAACAGAAAAAAACCACATCCTAGTTGGTGTCTTGACTTTAACAGACCCTATCCTGTTGTTACACCACGTTTCAGAAAGGGAGTAAGGGTGACTACCCATATGGTGCTGTTATGTCATTTTCAATCAGAGAGTCCCAGGTTGGAAGGGACCTCAAGGATTGTCTGGTCCAAGCTTTCTTGGCCAAAGCACAGTCCAGACAAGCTGTCCCAGCACCTTGGCCAGCTGAGTCCCAGCAGTGTCCCATGCTGGGCACTCCACCACTTCCCTGGGCAGATTATTGCAGCAGCTAATTGGTCTCACTGTGAAAAATTGTCCTCGTGTCCAATTGGAATCTCCTCAGAAGCACCTTGTACTCACCACCCCTCCTGTTTCCATTGTGGCTCCTTGTACAAAGGGAGTCTCCACCTTCTTTGTAGCCAGCCTCTAAATACTGGAACATGGTGTTACTGATATTCTATTATATATTGATATTTATTGACATTCTACTGAGGTTTCTGGCATCCTTATTGCGTTCTCATGGTTTTTTCCTCCCCTTTTGAAACCGTACCCCTCCTGGCGCAATCGTGTCAGAGGCTGAGATTTCAGACACCAAAATGCTGACCTTTTACAGTATTTTTCAGTCCTCAGTCTTTTGTATTTACGTTTTCCATTATCCTCCTATTTTAGAAGTCAGTGAAGAGAAGGGCAGGCACATCTGTCACCCTGTAATAAACAGAAGAAAGCAAGCAGTATTGAAGCACAGCTCTGGTATCTAAAAGCAACCTATTAAAATTTCCTGTTTAAAAGCCAAAAGAATCAAGCAGTGAAATACAGTTAACTATAAACTGAGCTTCCTAAAAGGTTTGCCTTTAGAGGCAGAGGCAGGAGGAACATGAGGAAATTTTAAGGGGCGTTTTCTGAGATGTGAGGAAAGACAATGAAGTGGCGGAAGGAAATAAAACAGAAGGAGCTGGGGAAACGCAGATGCAAAACGAGAATAGTGAAATTCGTGTTTTAACAAGTTGTGGTATTCGACGCTGAAGTGCAACGTGAGGACCAGTGGATGCTATTTATAAACGAGGGGATCTGAAATGATTTTAAAACGAGTGACCGTGCTTCGGGATAAAGGTCTTGTTGCATAATCAGCCCGGTGACAATTAATGCAGCATACCTACGGTGTGCCGGGAGCGTCCGGGGACCATGCGCATCCATCAGGCGCTGCCGCTCGGGAGGTCCCGGGTTATTAGCTTGATTGGAAAAAAAAAAAAACAAGAAGGAAAAAAAAAAAAGAAGTTGAAATGTTTTTATTCGCCCAGCTCTGCCCTTGCCCCTCTGTACAAAAGGCATGGCAGGGGTTGGGGGGGGGAAGAAAAAACCACCCGCGACGGGGTGGGCTGCGGGGGAGGGTCAAGCTCCGTGCCCCTGCCTCAGCTCGGGGTGAATCGTCCCAGTTATCCGCGGAAACGGTAAAAAAGCAAAGCCCCCGCCCGGGGGGACCGGGACCCCCCCCCGCTCCGTCCCGACCCCTGCCCGGGGGGGGGGGGGGGGAGTCGCCCCCGAAGCTGCCACCGCGGGGACCGTCCCTACCCCGGGACCCTCCCGGGGCTCGGCCCCCGCCTCCCGCCCGCCCGCTTCCGCGCCCACCCCTCTCCCAGGGAATTACCACCCCCCCGAGCCCCCCCCTCGGCTCGGGGGCCAGGTACACTTGACGTCAGGATGGCTGTCGTCGTTTTGACGTGTAAACACTCATTTCCATCCCGGCTCCGGAGGGTCTGGTCGCTGCGCAGCCCCGGGCAGCCGCGCCGGCAGGCAGAGGGACCCGCGGCCGCCGCTCCCCGCCCGCCCCTTCCCCCGGCGCTCGCCTAGCAACGCGGAGCCCCGCCGCAGCCCCGCCGCCCGCCTCGCTGCTCCTCTCCTCTCCTCTCCTCGCCTCCCCTCGCCTCCCTTCGCCTCCCCTCGCCTGCCCGCCGCTCCCCCGCGGCCATGGCCGGTCGGTGCGCGGCCCTGGCGCTGCTGGTCGCTTGGTGCCTGGCCCGCGGCGGCGGAGCCGAGCGGCAGTTCCTCAACGAGTGGGCGGCGGAGATCCCCGCGGGGCCCGACGCCGCCAGAGCCATCGCGGAGGAGCTGGACTACGACCTCGTGGGGCAGGTACGGCCGGGCGGGGGTCGGGCCGCGGCCCCGCGCCGGGGCGCCTCTCCCTCCGTCCTTCCCGCCCTCTGCCCCCTCCTCCTCAGGGCTGCCCCGAAACTTGTGCCCCGGCTGCCACTGACGGGGCTCCGGGGAGTTTCTTCCGCCCCCGATCCCCGGTCCCGGCTCCGCACCTGGCGCGGAGCCCCTGCGACCGCGGGAGTGTCCGGCCGGGGGCGGCTCTCCCCGAGAGGACCGGGCAGTGTCGGTCGGGGACCGGGCAGGGACGAGGGAAGGGTCAGGCAAGGCGCTCCCGCTCTCCCGGAGGAGACCGGACAGGGACGGTCAGGGGGCCCGGCTGTCCCCTGAGCGGGTCGGAGCGGGACACCGGGCACTGCCCCGCCGCTCTCCCATCAGCTGGCCCGGCAGAGCCGGTCAGGACATTCCCGCTCCTCGCTGAGGGAACCGGGCAGGGACCAGGCACAGAACTTCAGCTCTCCCGGGGGAGACTGGGCAGAGGACCCCGGCTCTCCCTGAGGGGACCGCGCAGCACACCCCCGTTCTCCCTGAGGGGACCGGGCAGGACACCCCCTGTCTCCCTTGAGAGGACCGACCAGGCACCCTGGCTGTCTCTGAGGGGACCGGGCAGGACACCCCCGTTCTCCCCTGAGGGGACAGACCAGGTACCCCGGCTGTCTGAGGGGACCGGGCAGGACATCCTGTCTCTATCTGAGGGGACAGACCAGGTACCCCGGCTGTCTGAGGGGACCGGGCAGGACATCCTGTCTCTCTCTGAGGGGACAGACCAGGTACCCCGGCTGTCTGAGGGGACCGGGCAGCACATCCCGGACTGGACACTCCGGGCAGGAGGAAGGCGCGGGCAGCCCTGGCTCCTTCCCCGCGCCGCCCCCGGCCTGGCCCTCCGCCATCCCCCCCCCTCCCCCTCCCGCCCCGGCGGCTCCATCGCGGGGCTTCTCTCCAACAGGCCCTTCCCGGCGCTTTTTTGGGCTGCCGTGACGTCAGCGTTGTCAGGGATGAGTAACCGCCTTTAGGTGACAGCCTCGTCCCACCTCCAGACGGGGGTCCTGTGCCAGGCAGCGCGTCTGGCCAGGCTGGGGACCCCTCTCCTCGGCCGGGAGCCTCGGGGGGAGGTCACCTGCGGGCCGGTGTGCAGGGGGCTGCGGGCAGCACATGGAGCTCCCGGCCACGGTTCCTCAGGCTCTCAAACCACGGTGTGATCCCACCCCTGCAGGGTTGCTCTTTCAGCCTTTGGAGTCAGGGCGTTGGCCCCCACCAGTTCCAAACAGCCCCGCCGTAGGGAAGAGGGATGTTCAAAGGCTGCGGGGCACACCCGGCTCTAGGGGTGACCAGATACTGAAATGCCAGTTCGGTAGGTGCCTGTAAAACAAATCCCGCAGTGAGGCTTGTGGAGCCAGATGAAGCTTTTTACACCTGTCCAGCTGAGCACTGGGAAGGGCAGATAAAACTGGCCTGTGGCCTTATGTAAAACCTGCCCATACGTAAAACCTGCCCATGTCGAGGGTTTTACATGCCCGTGTCTAGTAGTTCCCTACTACAAGTACTGTCTTGCTGAGAACTGTAATAGCAATGACTACACTGCACTAGCTGACATGAAAATATTCCCCCAGTTTCTTCTGGAAGCACATGGCCAGGGATAAGCACTTGTTAGTTGGAAAATGTTTTACTTTAGATTAAAATACATTTATATTAAAATATCTAAAGGCGAGTTTCTTGCTCTTTTGGTTTTTCTGTTGAGCCGAAACCAATTCAGTCTGGCTACGATTGTTGATGTTTGTTTGCAGTGGGGGAATCTCTCTCGATAGCGACAGTACGCCTCTGTCTTACAGATTGGATCACTCAAAAATCACTACCTATTCAGACATAAAAGCCATCCAAGGCGGTCTCGAAGAAGTGCCATTCATATCACTAAAAGACTTTCTGATGATGAGCGGGTGAGTGTTACATTTACCCTTTTTTATGCTCTCTGTTTATTCTGTCTCCTTATTGCTATCTTTGTAATGAGGTCACAGGCAGGCTTTCCTCATTTTGCAAGTCTAACATATTCAGCCATCCGTGCTTGTGCTGGATAATAGTTTATTATTCCATCATTAGCAGGCAGAATCTGACCCTCTCTTACTGTATTGTTTTGCAAGTGGTTTCCAAATTAAGATTTAAGATATGCAGCTTTGCAGAGGCTTGGGTTTCGGAAGCCCATGTGTCACTGATGAGAATATGGATGGGGAACCACAGGGCTCAGTCCACAGTAAATACCCACCGATGCACTAAGTTCAATCAGGCTACCTCTGTGCCATTACCACGGGAATTAGGTCTGATTTAAAGTGAATGAATATTGAAAAAAAAAAAAAAAACAAAGTAGGGGAAAAAGGCTGAGGTTTTGCTGGATTCGCTTCATCTGTGATTAGCTAAAGCCCTTTGTCGAAGGGTCCATCACACATTCTAGGCTCACAGGGGCATCCCACTGAAATCAGAGAGCAGGCACACTGGAGACCCAGGGATGCGGTGAAGCAGACTTACCGTTTGTTTGGCTTTAGGTAAGAGAGACGCGTGTCTGTTTGTAAACACACTGAAAACCGGGGTGGGTGGCGAGCGTTGAAGAACAGACTAGAATGCTATCAGCCCCTCTTAAAACCAATTTCTGGCAAACTTCAGAACAACAAAACGTGAATTTCAAATCAGTGTTATTGCAGCAATCATTGTAAAAGGGGGAGCAGTCCAAAACATGAGGTACCCTAGGTGTGATAACCAGCAATTTGTCATATAGGGATAAATCACCTGAGAAAAAGTAGTTGGTTTTAGGTGCAAATGTCTTCTAGGAGGAAATATTTGACGTATAGCTAGAAGAATTAAAGGAGGAGGTGAGTCAGGGTATTTGTTTTGTCTTTTCTGTTTTTAAAGACTCCTGTACATCTCCTTGCAAACACTGGTTTAACTGTTAAGCTCTTGTAGGAGAAATCGTTCTAAAGAAATGTTTTGCAATAGGGTAAGAGCAAAGGGCCTCAAATTGCACCAGGGGAGGTTTCGGTTGGAGTTGAGGAACAGTTTCTTCGCCTCCAGGGCTGTCCCAGGCTGCCCAGGGCAGTGGTGGAGTCCCCGTGATCCCTGGAGGGGTTTCAAAGTCCCCTGTGGAGCTGTGGTGCTGAGGAACAGGGGGAAGTGGGCACCACTGCCCCCTGGCAGTCCTGGGCTAATGGCTGGACTTGATGATCTGAAAGGTCTCACCTGACCAGGATGGTTCTGTGTTCAAACCCACAGGTTTAGTGGGAATTAGTGTTCTCATTTACACCCATACCTATGATCAGATGTTCAATGCCATCATGCTACCGTGTTCAGGGAGAGAGTTCTGGGTGCAGTTCCTTCCTCTTCTGGGCTTGTTGCAGCAAATGCATCTCTTGGGGAAGCACAGCCACGTTGTAATACACCAAATTCTACCATCATAAGCAGAAGGGAGGCAGTTGTGCTACACCCATTAGCAACAAACGTTATTGCAGACTTAGATCCAAAACCAGCTTCAAAGTGCTGCAGGTGATTTGCTAAATTTACTCCCATTTCCCTTTTATTTACCATCTAGTATGCAAATTAACCGTGTGAATGAATGGGATGTAATTATGTCATTATGTGAGTATATAAACACAAAGCAATCATGTAACACTGTGTGGTTATACATGGACCTTTGCTCCAAAGAGGAGCTGTTACTTGTTCCGTAACAGCCTATTTAAAGAGATTTAAATAAAGAGGGAGAAGGGAATCCTGCTTTTGTCTGTGTAACCTCTTCATGAATTTTATGGTGTGTTAAGTGTGAAAGCTGGGGTAAAACTTGGCTCCAACCTGAACGTTTATCTGCTTCCTATAGATGTCCCTGTGTTTGCTGTAAAACAGATAAAGGCTGTGAATACATTGAAGGGATATAATTATCTGCTTCCCCACTCCTTCCAGTATTTGTACTAGTTCCCAAATCTACTTTCTTGCAAGAGACCCGTGTCAAAAGATGATTTTCACTGCTTCATGTATCAGTGACTGAAGATTTGGCAAAGGGCCTTCAGCTTTTGCCGTGGATGGATGGTTAGATCCTCACCCAGCTGCTGAGTAACAAATGTTTGGCTTGTTTGTCTGACATATGTGCTTGGTGGATTCAGCTCATTTCCCTCAGTGCGGTTGTCCACATCGAAAAAAAGTAACAAGCATGGAAGTTGTCAGTTGTTAATTACTTCTGGGTGATGAAGAGGCCCAGCTTTGCTGCGGGCAGGGAAGAGAGATAAACGTGATTGCTCTAACCCACGCACAAGTATGTATGGCACTGGATATCAGTGGGGCTGTTTGGGATACTTATACTTGCATGGACCTATTAATCTTCCGTGACTAGCTACAGTTTGTAGGGTTTGGCCATTAAATACATAGCAAAGGGAATAGTGTCAGAGAGCTTGCAGGGAACACGCCCAGTGTGGCTAACATCTTTAAGGGTTTGTGTTCTTGTAGTGAATTTTCATTAGGCTCTCACTAGGAAATTGTGTTTTAATCAAAGCAGGACTTCTTTTCATCATTTTAATTTCCGAGTCCCTCTTACTGTTGTTTCATATATGGTGATAGATGTAAGGAGTGTAAAGCTGCTGAATCACAGCAGAGAAAAATAATGGAATCTGTTCAGAACTGTAGTGCAAAAGGTGAGACCCAAGGCATCCTCGAGCAGAGGTTTACTGAAGGATCTTGGCAATCTGCTGAACCCGAGTTTGCTTTGCTCATTTGGAAACTGGGATGGAAAGCAGCAACTTGATCTGTGTCAGAGTCACTGTCCAGGTACTGACAATGTATAACATTTGATTCCCATTTCCAAAAGGAGCACTCCATGCAGAGGAAGGTGTCAGAATCAGGGTTGGATTTGAGCTGGGATGAGTAAAGCTCTCCAGGGAAATAGGTGGGATGCACTTTAAAACTGCAGCCTGTGACTGGGAGATCGCTGTGTCTGTGCACAAATGCTGCACAACTCCTTCTGTTGGTGCTTTAGCAGAACACCCTGAAGCATCTTGGCTTTCAGTTGCCTTAAGTGGAATGATGTCAGTGATAAAGTTAGTCCAATACTTGTAGCTTGCTAATTGATCACACTTCAAAACACCACTGGGAAGGAGATGTGAAGGTCCATCTGGGCTATGAGTAACAGCATTGTTACGATTGCTAGACTAAAGCCAGAGATAATCCTTCTCCTTTCCTTTTAGCTCCCAATGGAAATAGACGGGGATTAAAAGGTAGGTAGGAGGAAGCAGCAGGCTGTGGTTTTTCTTGTTTTGGTAACCACTGCTGTTTCAACAACCTCCTCACCACACTGCACATCTGATACAAAAGCCTGGATTTTGTGGCGGTCACAGGAGTTCTGCTGTTAACTTGTCCTTACGATTTTCTGTGAATTGATTCTATAGGATCGAGATTTCACCGAGTCGCCTGGCCCCAAGTACACTGCACTACCGTGTAAATAATCCTCCTCTCTGCATCAAACATTGCTCGGTTTACTTTGGGCATCAAAATTTTGCTGTGTGGAAAGCGCTTATCCTGCAGGCTAAGAAAGTCTTAACCTATAGAGGCTTACTTGTCATATTTACACAAATTGTAGGTGTCGTGGGCAGAGCAGCAATATGAGAAAAAGCGGACTAAGCGAGCCACTGTGAGAGACTCGGCAGAAAACCTTTTCAATGATCCTATGTGGAATCAGCAGTGGTATCTGGTAAGGATTTGTTTCACTGTGGAACTGGGGGTGGTGAGTTTCGGTTATGCCTTATTTCACTAGTATCCAAGCCGTTGTGCTGAAGGGAGTAAATGAAGAGTCCCTCGCATTAGCATGAGCAATAAAAATGAGAGAGCTTTGGGCATAATATTTCCAGGCAACCTTCTATCTTGTCCGAAGCATCATTTGTACAAAGATTCTTAAAGGCAATTCAGGCAGCTGCTTGGGTTGGGGTTGATAATAGAAAGTGTAACGGTGAAAAGATACCTTTATGATCGTTTTAAAATAATTGCTGTCGGTGTCTAAGAAGTCCCTTATCACGTCTGAAGCTGGCCATGTGTTTCTCTACTAAAATAGGTACTGCAGGGTGAATACTCCAGATGAAAACAAAAACATACGTGTGCATGCGATGAGCACCTTCAGCCTCTTGGAGTAGGATTTAAATAGAAGCTCTACAGCGCACATGTTCAGAACCTCAAGAAAAAGGAATTTCCTGAGCTCTGTCCTTCCTATTTTCATGTGACAGCTCAGAAATAAAGTTGATATTTATGATCTACATGTTTATTTTCTAGAGTCTGTATTTCCAGGGTGCACCTAGCTGTACGTTAAGCCTAGGATTCATTGCTATCACTCAGCATAAGGATGGGATTAAAGGTGGGAGTAACAAACCGAGAAGAAAGGTCATGCTCAAATGTCACACAGGTGGCTGGAAATACCTTTCTCCAGTTCAGCTTGGTGAAAACAGACTAAACTCCAGGCTTATTTTTTTCCCCCTCTCTTTCCTTCACTTGAGCGAGGAAAAGTAAATTATAAACCCCATAGCATAAAATATTTCCATGCAGGTTCCTGCAGCCTTCTTTTCGACATAAAAAATGGTTATCTTCAAGAATTTAGCTTTTCTTTGTAGCTGAATATCTATTTGCTTCTTTGCCTGTTTCCAGTAGAAAGCAGGAAATTTCCAAGATGTCTCTACTGGACAAATACACACAGAGTTCAAAAAAGCAGTTTTTTGTAAAAAAACAAACAAAGAAACAAACAAAACCAAACAGCAATGTCCTGCTCTCCAGGAAAGATAGTTTCTTTTTCCACTTTTCTGTGGTTTTCACTTCTTTTCCCTCTAGTTTTCCCACATGACAAACAGAAACATGATTCTTACCCTTGTTTTCAGTGCACATGGAATTTTTTTCTGATTAAATGTACAAATGCGTTAAATATTTTATTCCAGAATATGTTGCTTGCCTTGAAGTAAGTAACTTACTACCTTCTTATTATGATTTGCTGGCAACATATTTCATCCTTAATACAGTGTACCTTCAGGCATCACCATAAAAAGTGATTATTTGATGGATCCTAGAGAACAAAGATTGAAACCTCTAATAATTCCCTGAATGCAGCCATCAGAAAATAAAGCATAAAATGAAAGTACGGTCATTCCCATAACGAATTTGTTTTTCTAGGCTGAGTATTTTTATCCAACATTCCTTTGGAAACAAAGAAATGAAAAAGCTGTGATCAACTAATGCAGCTAGGCACAGAGAAAGAGAAGAAAATGCTGGTTTCTGCATCTCCATTTTCATGGGGGCTGTAAACACGTTTTCTAAAATAGAGGTATATATTGCACATTTAATGGTAGAGAGGAAAAATGACCCATTTAGGAGCTACTCTTCAAAGAAGTTGCTGTGGAAGAGAAGGCTGTAGATGATTCATGCTTCCAGTTGATTTACCACAGGAACAGTAATGAGGGTAGTAAACATAAAGTTGTGATTCAGCAGAGTTGTTCCTGACCAAATGACTACCTTAATTGTTTTATCCATTAATTATTTTGCTCTGGCCAACTTGAACGTCAAAGGAGAAAAGCTCTCCGTGCTGTAGGGTACTGTCTGGGCTTCTCCTGCAGCGAAGAGAACAAACATGAGCAGGTCTGATTATTAACTCAACGTTCCAAGGTTCATCGGTACATCCCTTCCGTTCCTGTGTTTCTGCTGCCTGCCTCCAATAAACACAAGATGCTCTTTGTTCAGAGGGATCTTCAAGTGAGGGGGTAAATCTTTCAGGACTACGAGTATTTGACGAAACTGATTTATGTCTCATCTTTGCAAAATTTGAGCAAAATACACTAAGTTCAGGCTGGGATGGTTTAGAGCACCTGTAAAATACTGCCTTGGATCTGTGTAGTATAAATGCACAGAAACACTGACATATTTTAATCCTTTCTGACCCTAGCAAGACACAAGGATAACTCCGTCCTTGCCCAAACTGGATCTCCATGTTATTCCTGTATGGCAGAAGGGGATTACAGGCAAGGGTGTTGTCATCACAGTACTAGACGATGGCTTGGAGTGGAATCACACAGACATCTACGCTAACTACGTAAGTTTGGGCATTAGAATGCTATGGAATAAATTGATCCGTCATAAATTTGAAACACAGACTCTCTTCCCCAGCTTGCTGTCTGTTCTCCAAGTCAGCTTCTACTGTACAGAGACTGAAATATTTGCCTTAGGGCATGATTTGGAACATGGTCTGTGTCACAGGAAGCTGGGTGTTACTTAGCGATGACAGTGGGGTGGGGTTTTATGCATTTGTTCTTTTGTTTTCTTTTCTTTTCTTTTTTTTCTTTCCTCAGTGGATTTAATTCCCAGGCATGTTTGTATACAGTGGTTTAATGCTGAATTATTAAAGATACGTAAAAAAATTATGGATTTGTTAATGCCCTCTAAATTCTAGAAGCTTGATTGCTGTCAGTATGAGGCACACCAGCTAAATAAATATACAGGCTCTAGGAACCCATTTTGTTACACATATTAAAGTGCATTTTCTAGTTGTCCAAATTCATTCTGTTTGATTTTTTTTTTTAACTGTAGGATCCAAAGGCAAGTTACGATTTCAATGACAATGATCATGATCCCTTTCCTAGATATGACCCAACAAATGAAAACAAGTGAGTACCCTCCCTGTTGTGTGAAGAGAAACAACCTTTATGTTATTCATTTTGTATTTTTTTTTACTGTGAGCATTATAGAAGGGTCTGAGAAGACCCTGCCACTGAGTTGTGAGGGCCAGACTGGATCTCCTTGCTTTCTGAACTTCCTCTCAGAGAAGAGTCTGGTTGCGGCTGGGGCCAGTCTTAGCCCCTAGGTGTAAAGAAGAGTTTGGACCCTGTGGTCTGCCTCAGAGTTGCATTATTTCAGCTTGAGCTGGTGCCTCCACAGAGGGACTCCAAACAAAGAAATTTCTGGGCAATGACACCCTGACAATCTCAGTTCCCCTCCCCTTACCTGGTGTTTTGGTCCAATAGTAATATGTGGGTCTGTGATCTTCTTGCTCTTCATGGGATCCTTTTTCTGTCTCCAGGCTGGTTATTGTTTTTCTTACCTCAAGGATGCAGCTTCTGCTGAGAATGTGGCCACCTTATTTTTCACAGGGTGGAGGGTCTCGAGGCCTCCATGAGTATCAGTTCAGCAGAATTTCTCTGTGTGTGGCCTCAGGCTTCAGTAAATCCAGCAACTCATGTTCAGCAAGTTACTCATGCTGATCAAAGCAAAACAAATTTCAATTCAACCTAATTTTAAGCAATTCTGAAATGAATTCTAATATTCTACAAGAGAATTATTTTAATCCCCAACAGAAAGCTGTCCAGAACAATCTGTTCATGTCACCGCGTGTGTTTCTAGAATGATACTTCCCTAAGCAGATTTTGACTCCAGTTCTGTGCTTTCCACCGGGAATTTTAAATGAATGTATTTCCTGTGAAGAGCTCTAGTAAGAGACTGTGTTTTAGAGGAACCCATCAAGAAACCCCTCTCTTCGGGTCAGCTTTTGTAGTTAGGGACACTTTTCCAGCTCTGGCAGCACCTTTTGGACCAACAGAAGAGTTTCTAGGTCAGTGCACACAATCACAGGTGAAGCCACGCTTCTGACCTCCTCTCATATGGGTATGACACATGGTCAGACACTGGAGAAGGTTATATTCACTGCTGTGACAATCTTTCTGTCTCTTATGAGGCATAAGGAAGCTTTATTTAGACCACATTTGGCCTAAGTGCCTGCAAAATTGTAACCTATGAAGTTCCTAAGGGCTTGAACAGCCAGTTCACCTCATGCACTTGTGTGTATCGAAAGGAGAATTTTCTCTGATGCCCTCTCTCGAGCTACCTCTTTGATACCTTGTGGAGCATCTTGAGGGGTCTATCACACCTAAGCCCATCCATGGTAGCGCAGAGATGGATTTTGTCCATCAGAATGAGAAGACAATGGATCTCATTAAAAGAAGAAGTCAATTTCTTAAACCAATTAGGATGCTGGCACTCAATAAAGATACAATAAGGAACTGATACACCGGTTCCCTGCTGTCCACCAGATAATACCACAGTATCCACAACATAAATCAGTGTATGGGGAAAAAAAAAAATCAAAAGATAAATGTCCCATGAGTAAGACATTTGAAAAATTATGTTTCTACTTTGTTGCAGTGTTATTTAAGAGCAGGAAGCTGTTATCCTCTTGTTCCGATGATACTGTCTCTTACAACTAATCTTTATTAATAAATAAATGGAATTCGGCCCAGAAGCATTCAAACACTTCATTGAATAACAATCTATAGTATTAAATAATGCAACTCTTTTATAGTCACACTTCTGTGAAGTTTTTCTGTATTGTGGAGTAACAATCACCCACAGCAAAAAGGTATTGTGTAGAATGTAGCCAGTTGCAAGAAAAATTCAGCAATGATGAGGTTATTTTGAAGGCTTGCTTTCTGAAATCCTAAACAAATGCAGTCATTAAAAAAAGAGTATGCAAATGTGTGGTTAACAAGGACTTGTATCTTGATTGTGTCTGAAGAAGTTTGGCGACTTCTTAGCCCCATAATTTTACACTATTTTTGCACTTGGCTAAAATCCTGGTGTATGTTAGGTCTACGGATTGAGTGTGGTTTGGGTTTGGTATTTATTGTCTCATCACGGTGATCCTTTGACCATGAAATAGGTAAAATGATGTTGCTTGCAGCCTAAGACAAGGAAGTGTTGTTGTATCATGTAGATACATCTCAAGAGCCATTCAGTAGCTGCACTGCTTTTATCTAAAGGAAAGCTTCCACCCAGTCGAGAAGGTCATTGATGAGTCTTTGTGTACATTACACAAATGTATTAGGAGATTTTGTTTATTCTTGCTATATTTATACAGGCATGGGACACGATGTGCAGGAGAAATTGCCATGCAAGCCAACAACAGGAAATGTGGAGTTGGAGTTGCCTACAATTCCAAAGTGGGAGGTAAGAAAACAGAAACAATTAGGTGTCTAATATGAATGGGAACCAAAGAGATGCCGTCAAGTGCTGAGTGTTTTCAGCTACCATTAATCTGAAATACGAATGATTCGTCCTTCTTACAAAACACTGACCTGTCAGTATGAGGCTACGAAGTCCTGTCTGGCCATGGTGTGCAGTGTTACATCTACGGGACACTATTTCTTCAGTGTCATGCTCTCTGGAGTTTCATTCTCTGTTGCATATAGGTAGAATACACAACAACTACAGTGTGTGTGGTGGTGGTCGTGATGATGATAATAACAACAATAGCAACAACCTTAATGCTACCCAGAGATAAGACTTCCTAATAATTGCTTATCCTGGAAGGAGGTGGGTGGGGGAGGAGAGGGGTTGAGCAGAGTGAGAGTGAGAGTAAGAGTATACAAATTTACACCCACCCTTGCTTGCAACATATTGTTTCCATCTACACACAGCCGAAAGGTCGTGTCAGTCAAGATACTCAAACTGCTGTGGTTTTTGTTTCAACAACTCACTGCTATCATCAGAAGTTAATTTTGAAAATAAGTAGTCTTTCTTGCCTGTCAATCAATACTGCCTTTTTTTTTTTTTTTCCAGTGGTGGCTAGAAGTTTAATCCATCAGAGGTTTATGAAATAGTCATGATCAAAGTATCATTTGCAAATGGCTGTTTAGCTCAGAGGAAGACACTTGTATAGTCCTAGTTTTTCCATTACTCCCTTTTTCCCCTTGAAACAAAGGGTCGGTGAGTGGCAATTGGCACCCATAGCTGCCGTTCCCACCATTTCAGTCTCATGTCTGTAGGTTCCCACTGACTCTGCTGAGCTGCCAGAGATGTCAGCTTTGCAGTCTGCCTCACCATAATGCATTATGCTGTCATGCTCTGTTTAAAATATCTCACTCACAAGACGAAGACGCCCAATTCTCCAAGCGGGGCAAAGCGGGCCAAGCTGCCAAGATGTCTGAACCCCTGCTGTGCCCATATTTTAAGGCGCTTGCATCTGCAGAGAAGACTCTTCCACAGTTATTTGCATATGCTCTGTGTTCATTTGCAAATGCAAGCTACAGAACTGTGTGGGGTGGTTTGTCTAGGAAAGGAAAATGACAGGAGGAAAAGCAGACCAGCAGAGTAAATTACCGAGAAAGCTGCGTATACCTGAGCGGGGGAAGAGAAAGAATGGAAAAGTTGAAAGAAATTGTAAGCTGTTAAACACGACCAGCCTGATGAAGGTAGGGATGTAACAAAAATATGTTCAAAGAGCAGTGGAAAACAGGAGAAGTATTCAAACGATTCAGATAAATATGGAGTGGATGAATGTTGGAAGGCTTTTCTGATGTTCCAGGCTATACAGGATTCATGACTTCACTGTCTTTTTTTTCCTCCCCCCCCTTTTTTTTTTTCCTTAAACCCGTGAAATGACACATTACACACTTCTATTTGATATTAGTTCAGGATGACTTCTTGAAGCGGCTGTTTGCTTGTAGCAATTGCCACACCGGATAAATCCAGTGGTCCGCAGCCAATGCCTTCTTGGATAGTCAGCAAGAGCTGCTTTAGGGAAAGAAACCCTGACATCTGGAATACCTGGTTCTCTAACCTTCACCATCAGAGGTTGATTGAACTTCACCTTGAGGTATAAAACAAAACACTCCATTCCAAATGTTTTCTTCCCCTTGAAAACACTGGTTTCAATAGTCCTGAGTGTCCTCAGTCATCACATCAGTGCCTGGCCCTGCTCTAAAACCTTGCCCAGGTTCTTCAGCACTTTGCAGCTATGAGTCCCACAGGCTTTTCCATGCACCGTGTGAGAAAAACCTACTTCTTAATGCCCAGTTTTTGAAGTGACGCCTTCCAGTGTCCTTTAACATTCACCCCTTGTTCTGTATAGAGCTAAGAAATGTGTGTGTGCATCGATCACCTTTGGGCTGAAGCAGGGTGTATGTATTTTCACTCGCACCTCCCTGTAGCACTGCACGACGGTATTTCTCTGGTGCTGCCATGGAAATCAAATGATTAAGAAGCTCCATTTTACAAAGGACTGGGCTGAGAGTTCCTGCACAGTGACGTGTTGCTAAAAATAGCCCTCTGCCAGGCAGATACATGTATGTGTCTGAAATTACCTTGGGCTTTGCCTGCTTGTGGTTTTATGGGACTGAGGATGGGATCAAGCATGTGCAATAGGACAGAGTTTATGCAAGAGGACAGAATTGGAATCTGCTTAGGGAAATATCACCGCAGTCATCAAATCCCCGAGTTGACTTAAACAAGGAGGGTTTTCGGCACTCACAAAGAGAAGACAGTGGTTTTTTCCTTCAACTGTTTTCATCAGTGTGTCATCTGTGTTCTTGTTTTCTTCCTTACTGTGTTATTTATCCGCAGATTGGGCTTTGTCCTCTTCTGTGGGAAGTGCCTGTACACTACTGTCTGCATTCCCAGTATCTCATGATTTGTTGCAAGCTCTCATCCAGAGCTTTCAGTCCTTTCCACACATGCAGGTCTTTGCTCACAGTGTGCTCATCTGAGAGATTCTCACAATTCTGAGCCAGCCAAAAAATGAGTATAAAAAATGTTACGAGTTTAAGCTTATCCAGGGTAAGTGGTGTTTGTAGCACCTGAGGTACAGGATACTCCTTGATTCTTTTCCCAGCTTTACGAGTGATGATGGAGTGGTTGAACGGATTAGCTCCTTTGTCTGCATTTCCCACTAATTAATATGAAATAATAAAGCTCAGATTTATCTCGGAGGTATTACGAGTCTAAGCAGCCAGCCATTTGGAAAGAGAATTATGCTTACTCTTTTTCTCCCTTCTTGATAGTATGAAAAACCAGAACAAGACACCGACTGAGCTGCAAGTGCAAGGTTGTGGCTTTTTTTTTTCCTTTGGTTTATATTTTTTTAATGGACCAACCAAATTTTGCTTGCTGTGCTTTGGAATAATCCCCATTTTGTGGAAAATACTAGAAAATGAGTACTCATAATTCACCAACTGCCGGTAATGGTGCAGCTGCTATCGTACTGACTTGCCAAGTTCAAGAGAACCCAGACATTTTTATTGCCTGAAAACACAGGCTGCATGCTGGCTGCTGTGGCTCGTATGCTGCTGCTGCTGCTGTGAGAGCCATCCCATAGCAGGAATTTTGCCAGACTTCTTCTATTTCTATCCTGCTCCAGCACTGGACGGTTGTAGCAAACCGCCTGCAGAGCCGGGGATTTGCAGAGCAAGAGATCCAGCCCAAATGAACCGCTGTCTGCCACTGAATTTTAAGTACCATTGAGATCAGGCTTGCTCTGAAGAAGATTAGGTCATGCAGTTCCTAATAAAATGTTAATGGCTAGATATCTCTAGCATCTCTGGATTGCTCACAGTAGAAAAAAAACCCGCGGCAGCAAAACAACAGTGAGAATTCTTTGTGGTGAGGATTGCAGAGCTAGTGAAATGGCAGCATCACAAAGACACCAAAACCTTACTGACTGCCAGGGCAAAGTGTTTTAGGCAGGACATACAGAAACGCACCTTTGAACTGAAACTCTTAGAACCGTAAAAGACGAAAGTGATGTTGATGAAACCTATTTAATTTTAGTGGCATGCTAGCAGCTTGAGAAGTCTTTGCTGCAGATTTAACAGAAAACAAGAGGCAGGAAAGCCCAATGCTGGAAGCGAAAGCAGAGGCAGTGATCAAAACATCATCTTCTGGGCTCTCTGTAGACAGAGAAAGAAGTAAACAAGAGGCAGCCAAGATTGTAAGAGGGTTTTCTTTAATGTTTGCAGAGCACACCGAGCTCTGCAAAAAAAGGGTAAGTGTAGTGATTCACACTGACATGGGCTGTCCTCGGTATTAATTGCATGAGCAGCAGTAGGCTGTGGTGGCAGTAGTTACGGGTTAATTTTGCTGGAAACTTCACAGGCAGTTAACAAAGACAGAGAGGAGGGAACAGAAAGTAAATCCTGTCTGCTTCCTTTTTTCTCCTAAGGTATACGAATGCTGGACGGAATAGTCACCGATGCTATTGAGGCCAGTTCAATTGGTTTCAATCCAGAACACGTGGATATTTACAGCGCGAGCTGGGGCCCTAATGACGATGGTAAAACTGTGGAGGGGCCGGGGAGGCTGGCACAGAAGGCTTTTGAGTATGGGATAAAGCAGGTACAATACTTAAGGGAAAGACAGTAAAATGTGTCAGAGAACAGCATTTCAAATGGTTGATACTAGGGCAGAAATGAAACTGTTTTGTGTTCTCTTTGCTGGAATGTATCTGAAAAAGAGGGGATAGGTTTTAACAGCGCAGGTCAGAGAAATCACCAGACAGAACAGGACTTTTAAGAAAGCACCATTAGAGCTTTCTAAGCTGTGTTTAAGCTGCTATTCTCCACCATATAATCTTCCTTTTCCTATCCTTACTTTCACTGCCTTTGTCTCGCCCTACCCCCACCCTTCTCTGCTGCTTGCTTTGCACTGAACAGTAATTGGATTTCTGCACTGAAAGCCTATAAATTTTAATGCAGAATTTCTGCTTTGTGAATATTTTTCTGTGTGAAATAGCGATGCATTTTAGCACCCTGTGGATGGGCTTGTATTGTGTTAATTGCATACATTTATAAATTGGTGCGGATCGTGATCCAATTAAAATTAAGTCTGTAAAAAGGCCTGATGAGCAGTACTGGAAACAATGTTTTCGCAGTTCTTTGTAGCCTTACCCTCCTTAGATCTGGTTGGTTCATAAGCAGGGTACCAGGGATGTATTAATAAACTACTCTTGCTTTTGCCAGTGAGGTGAAAAGATACCTAAAGATGGACAGGTAACAGAGAGAGGAAGACTGAATCAGAGGTGTGAGAGGAGAGAAACAGAGGAAAGGTGGGAGGGCAGAAGCAAAGAGAAAGGGTTTTGGGCAAAGAGCAGTTAACATGAGCAGACAGAGGGAATGAGGACGAAAGAAGTGTCTGACACCTGACTAACATACTCTGAGGGGAGAAGGGAGACCGAGTGGGCTGGTGATAAGCAGAGATCTCCGTCCATAGGCAGGCAGCAAGGGAAGAGGGAGAACTAAAGGCAATAGAGAGGCAAAGTTCAGTGGTCTTACTCTGAGAAAGCCAGTTCTTTGTTGGAGGATGTACCTTTCTTTCCAACTTGTTTTATTTCTCAAGGGGAGTGCATTTACCCATTCATTTGTCAGGCTTCCTTTTGCAAGGATCTGGATGTTCTCCACTCTGCTCAAAGTCAGAGCTGGGATTGCCAGTGACTTTCATCCCCGACGCCTTCATTGCTGGCCTGATAAAGCACTTAAGTGTATGCTGAGCCTTGAGCATCCAAGGGGCGTTAGCAGCACTGGTAGCTGAAATCAAAGCAGGTGTTTACACACATCAGTGCTTTTATGGACTTTATTCTCCCAGAGAGATACCATCTCATTTTCAGTAATTGACATGGCTTGTCCTTCCTGTTTTAACAGTTGCTTCACAAAGAATACAGCTTACTTTTCTTTATCTTAGTGTTCTAAGTGCTGCATATGTCTTAGCACTTGCATGAATAATGTCAAATCTTGTCTGAGCAGGATAATAAAAATCCGTATTTCAGCTGCTGTTTCCAGTCAGCGTACACATATTAATAATGAGCAGCTCAGGAACTCTTGCTCTTCACATGGAATGGATCTTTTTTATCTGAAGGACTGGCACAGCTTCAGACTGGACAGGGTGGTATGCATTTCCTCTGTGACAGCTGTGATGGTTGACATGTTATCAGCTGCCAGCATCAGTTGTTACCTGCGGCTCCCCCATGACATGGAGACCAGAGCAGGGAATGAGCGTGGTGATGTCTGGAGGGTGGTGGTGCTAGCCCACAGAGCCGTAAGAGCAGGGAGGGTTTTCAGTCCAATGTGCTTGCTGGTTCACCGTGCTTCAGCCACTGAATGCCAGCTGAGAAAGGCTTTCTTATTAAAAAAAAAACTGCGTGGAAAAGTCATCTCATGTACATCGTTCATACTGCTTACCTGTGCTCTGTGATTACAGGAAAGGCAAGTGAAATAACCCTTGAGAATCTTGCCATTTCTTGGGGAGAAAACAAAAGGGGGGGGGGGGGGGATTTTTCCTAGAAATGTTCAGGATCACAACAACAGCATGTAGAAGAATGTAACCTGTTGAGCACAGACTCTGTAGCTGAAAAACCTATTCTGAGGAAAGTTGCAGTACCTAGACCATTCAAACGAAGAGATGTACTGTAGTATGTAGAGTAGGATACCTCAAGCAGCTGGTTTCTCCTGTCTTCTACAGTGCTTATGGAAAATTGTCCTTTTCTACCTGAAAATGTTTGATATATTAGGCTTTTTGGGGGTGAGGGGTTGTTAAGAATCTGTTACAGAGACTGATATCTCTTTGATAACCACTTGTTTCCATTTTCTCTAGGGCCGAAATGGGAAAGGCTCCATTTTTGTGTGGGCTTCTGGGAACGGAGGCCGTCAGGGTGACAACTGTGACTGTGACGGTTACACTGATAGTATCTACACTATCTCCATTAGCAGTGCATCTCAGCAAGGCCTTTCTCCCTGGTATGCAGAGAAGTGCTCTTCAACTCTGGCCACAGCATACAGCAGTGGGGATTATACTGACCAAAGAATTGTAGGTTGTTTTTACCAGATTCAGAATAAAAACATAGAAATGTGTTGTATATGCAAATAACAAGTGAGAGCTCTCAAATGCTTGGTTTCAAGTGCCTGCTTTACATTATGTGTTACATGCTTAGTGTTTTTGCCTTGAAACAGGGAGGGATTTGTAATTCAAAAGGTGATTGTATTCCTGGAATACCTTCTACTGAGAAGCGATGGCCAAACAAAATCACGGTGTTCATGCAGTTAAATCTGAATGATGAATTTGTCCTATGCTTGTGCACGACAGAGGCCTCTGCATGGAGTTTGAGATGGTCCCATCCTTCAGGAAGGGCAGATGAAGAGAGATTTAGAGTAAAAACCTGTGAAGTTAGTGCACCACATGAGTCAGTACCTCTGGTGTACCCTGCTGCAAGCTTTTGTAAGACTGTCAGCCCCTGAGTTCCCACTCTGGACAGCATCAGTAGTGCTTCTGAACCTGTAAAAAGTACTCAGCAAGCAGGCATATCAGCCTGTGTGCCTTCAATTAACCGTGCAAGAAATAACTTGTGCTGAAGACAATTGCTGAGATAAGATGATGTTGAAGTACCTATAATTTCTGTTCAGTCTTGGTGGATGCTCATTCTGCAATAAAACTGCACTGATGGGAATTAGAACAATGTCATTCCAAGTTAGCCAGGAGATCAGTCCTTCCTAAGTGTAGATACAAGGGCAGATGAGTTTGGTATTTAATTTCCAATTAAAGCACGTTTCATTGCAAATTACAGTTCTCCTGCTGAAGAGGGAGCAGAACACCAATACTAATCCTATGAGTAATTTTCTAGCAAGCAGTAATTTTAAATGTTCTAGGCCCAACACAATGATCTGTTTTTGTGATTCACCAGTAAGCCTGAAACACTTATTGTGAAACCTTAGAATAAAGTAAGGTGTTCGGTGTGGGAGTATTTTGTTCCAACACAAAGCATTCTGATACAAAAATTATAGTTGAAGTAAAAAGAGTGGATTGAAATATGAACAGATTTAAACATCCATCACTTTTCCTGCTTGTGAGGAATGTATTAATACACACCGAGTGAAGGATACACGGTTCTGTTTGTGAGTGTGGATGTGACTGTATTTACAACTGTTTATTCATACAGTCTGGGTTTTTTTGTGTTTTCTGTCAGACAAGTGCTGATCTTCACAATGAATGTACAGAGACTCACACCGGGACCTCTGCGTCTGCACCACTGGCAGCAGGAATTTTTGCTCTAGCGCTGGAAGCAAAGTAAGATGTCACACAATTACCCTTGAAACTCTTGTCTCTCAGCCACCATCTTCCCACCCCACCATCTTCCCTGAAATGTTGTCTCTTTTGAAGTAGAACCATGTCATGCTACAGCTCTGCTTTCTGTCAGACAGACTTGCTCAGCCTGATGACAAAACCAAGCAGCTACTTGCCTCAGTGCCTTCCTAGCAAAGCAGAAACAGCATAAGCAAAACATGATGACCAAGAAGTTTTAGTCTGCTTTGTGCTGTGGCAACAATTACTAAGTTCTGGTCAATTGCACTTAAAAGCAGTGAGGCTGCAGAGGTATCAGGAGAACAAAATTTGGAGACAACAGGTTGCAGGAGTTTATGTCTTTAGTCAGTTAACAAAACCTCTTGAAAGGACAAGGGGTAACGGGTTTAAATTAGAGAAGAGTAGATTGAGAGTGGCTATCAGGAGGAAGTTCTTTCCATTGAGGGTGGTAGAACAGTGGAACAGGCTCCCCAGGGAGGTGGTTGAGGCCCCATCCCTGGAGATGTTCAGGGTGAGGTTGCACAAGGCTCTGAGCAGCCTGGTCTAGTTGAGGGTATCCCTGCTCACTGCAGGGGGGCTGGACCAGATGGCCTTCAGAGGTCCCTCCCAGCCCAAGCCGTTCTATGGTTCTATGGTTCTATGATTCACTTCTGCCAATGATGAGACACAGATTGGGCTTGGGTTTGATTGGCAGGCAGGTTCAGCTCCCGTGAGCTGTCAGTCAGAATATATGATTTAGGGAGGGTAAGAAAGAGCAGGGCAGGACAGGACAATGGCTTTTTAACCAAAAACGCTTCAGGCATCAGGGCCTAGGCTTAGTACCTGAATGGTGTATGTTCAGCTCTATTTTCTGTTGCATGCTCCTTTGATCACATAAGCCAAGATATGTGAGGCCTCATTTTAGAAGGATAGAGTTAACCACAGATGGAATCAACTACCCAGTGAATTTCCAAAGTCCAGGTCCCGTGAAGACTGGTGGGAAATACTAGTTTTGCTAGTTAACTTGAAACACATTGAATAATTTTGAAGAATCAGACTCTGCTCTTGCCAGCAACGCAAAACTTCATTCACACAAAAATCTTGTCTGCCTGGAGGAGTTTGGTGAGGATAAGCACGTGACATGCACTGTATTTTAAAATAATGGGATGCCATATACATTCAAAGCATGGTCCATTGCAGACTGATAGTTGAGAGAAAAAGGTTAGATACCCCTGAAACAATTAACTGAGAATGTTTTCTCCACAGCCCAAATCTAACATGGAGAGATATGCAGCACTTGGTCGTGTGGACCTCAGAATACGATCCACTGGCTGGAAATCCAGGGTGGAAAAAGAATGGAGTGGGACTGATGGTCAACAGCCGGTTTGGGTTTGGACTACTCAATGCCAACGCGCTGGTAGATTTAGCTGATCCCAAACGATGGAAAAGTGTACCAGAAAAGAGAGAGTGTATTGTCAAAGACAAAAGCTTTGAACCACGGTAAGAATTTTCATTAATTAGCAGTAACTAAGCTTCTGTCTGTCTTAGTAAAGCCTGAGGGACTGTGTTCTGTAGGGATTTCTCTAACCCAGAGCAAGAGATTTCTTTTGATTCATTTGGGTTTGCCTGACTGTATTTCTCACAAGTGGGCAAGAAGCATTTTTTCACTTGTTTTTTTTTAGTGTAGGACTGATGGAAATTACTAGCTTGAAGCCTTAACAAAGAATAAGATTATTATTTCTGTTTGTCCAGTCTGTTTATGGATGGATGGCACTGTAAGACTGAACCCAATCAGATAAGACACAACAGTTTAGATCATTATGAGGAGATGAATAAAAAGATACCAAAGTCCCCCAGGGATTTTTTTTACAAAACATCTATAATCTGTGTTAGCAATTCTGTGACAGGCGTGGCATGTGTTGAAATCAAGGTGGCATACTGAGCTTCCATCACATCTGTAGCACAACTCTTATGAAACAACAGTCTCAAAAAGCTCATCAAAAAAACTTACCAGGCACATTCACAAGTGGTCCCAGCACAGTGAGCCTAAACTGAGCTCAAAATACGGGTAAGTTCTAATTAGTCACTAAGCTGGTTAGTAGTAAGGATATCTAGGCCATTTTTGCCTCCACTTGTTCACTTACAAATTTGTTGTCTAGAAGCAATACAGCTATTTCAAAGATTGAAATTCTGCTGGGTGAGTGCACCAGAAATCTGTCACTAGAAATGTATTACAGTGTTTTGGAGCCTTACTGCTTAATAACCTTATTATTTATGCTATTCTACTATCAATTTGCTTTTATGAGCTCTCTCCTTTCCACAGTGTTGATCCTGTTCTGATGCATGTAATACTTGCTGTTTATCAGTTTTTATTGCAGTATATTTACATTATACACACAAAGATCCCAGGATTCTGAGTTTAGAATTGCACAGTGATTTAAATACCCCATTCTCATTAGAAATAATGGAAATTGTGCAGAAAAAGCCATGCACAGTGGCTGTCTGTATGGAGAATACACAGAAGATGTGAGTTGTTTTTTTGGTCCTGGAGATGGCATTGACTACTAAGGGTTAAAAGGGCTGTGCCTGCTGCAGGATTTTAACTGCATGACAACAGCTTTTCTGTATATTTGAATGAGGCAACTAAGTTTAGGTCTGATACAGTCATGTGATGTAGCTGCCTGCGAAGGCTGCTTTTTTGTAGTCTCTGTGGGACACCGAAGTGTTGGCAAAAGCCCTTGATTATCAGACTAGCTTGCTTGCTTCCAGGGTGTGTTGCACAAGCCTGTCTTATGCAGTGCCTGTCACTTGGTCCACTTCAGTCTAGGATCACAAAATCACAGAAATACAGAATCCCAGAACGTTAGGGGAAAGGGCCCTCTGGAGATGCTCTGGTGTCCTCCCCTGCTCCACCCAGCAGGGGCACCCAGAGCAGGGGCCCAGCAGCG
>JANVCC010010369.1:319646-332858 GCA_025345505.1 Todiramphus chloris collaris
TACAGGTTGGGGACTGAGCTGTTGGAAGGCAGTGAAGGGGAAAAGGACCTGGGGGTCCTGGTTGCTGGGAGGCTGACCATGAGCCAGCAGTGTGCTCTTGTGGCCAAGAGGGCCAATGCCATCCTGGGCTGGATTAGAAGGGGTGTAGCTAGTAGGTCGAGAGAGGTTCTCCTGCCCCTCTACTCTGCCCTGGTGAGGCCACATCTGGAATACTGTGTCCAGTTCTGGGCTCCCCAGTTTAAGAAAGACATGGATCTGCTGGAGAGGGTCCAGCGCAGGGCTACAAAGATGATGAAGGGAGTGGAACATCTCTCTTCTGAGGATAGACTGAGGGAGCTGGGGCTTTTTAGCTTAGGGAAAAGAAGACTAAGGGGTGATTTAATCAATGTTTATAAATATATGAAGGGTGAGTGCCGGGAAGATGGAGCCAGGCTCTTCTCGGTGATGCCCAATGACAGGACAAGGTGTAATGGGTTGAAGCTGAGGCACAGGAAGTTTCATGTAAACATAAGGAAATTTTTTTTCCAGTGAGGGTGCCGGACACTGGAACAGGCTGCCCGGGGGGTGTGGAGTCTGCCTCTCTGAAGATATTCCAGACCCTCCTGGACGCGTTCCTGTGTGACCTGGTCTAGGTGACCCTGCTCTGGCAGGGGGGTTGGACTCGATGATCTCTCAAGGTCCCTTCCAGCCCTTGACATTCTATGATTCTATGATTCTATTTCCAGTTGCTGTTATTTCTAGGTTCGTGCCGTGCTGCCTGCTGTCACAACCCGTATCTGGCAGGTGGTCTCTGGATGGTTACTACAGTCGCACATTTCTACATGGAAACTTCCTCGGCTGCACCACACGTGCTGCGGGTGTGAAAATACACATCAGTGGTGGGCTGGTAGTGCTGCCTGGACCTGGTGGGCTTTGCCCAACCTCAGCAGCTCTGTGGTTCAGTGCAAGTCACTTCTGTTTTGCTGGCCTTAATATTTTATATCAAGTTGATTAATGTAAAATTATACTCGTACATAATAATAGAATCATAGAATGGTGGGGGTTGGAAGGGACCTCTGGAGATCACTGAGTCCAACCCCCCTGCCAGAGCAGGGTCACCCAGGGCAGCCCACACAGGAACAGAGCCAGGGGGGCTGGAAAGTCTCCAGAGGAGAACAGTACAGTTCATCAAAGCCCATACTGGATTTACAGGAGCAGGTTTTTATGAACAAATAATGTCTCTTCCAAAGCACATTAAATTCAACATGACAAGGAGAAGTGTGTGGGAGCACAGCACTTGTGTGCTGAGGCAGGATGGGTTATGTCCAAAGCCATTAAGAAGGGGCTGAAGGTGTTATCCTGTGCAGAAGAGGTTTCATCATTGGTTTAGGAGGAGATTGTTCTATTTACTGATTTGTATGTGCATTTTATCAACTCTAAATACATAAAAAGGCAGGTGCACAGTGACCTGATGCCCAAAATCCATGTGGAAATCTCCATGTTTCAGAATAACAAACAAGTAGCTGAGAATTTGGGGGTCTTGCGGCTTTTATTTTTCTTTTTTTTTCTTAAGAGGACTGAAAATGGGATATTTCTCATAAGATATCCACTGAGGAGAAGGCCTGCTATATTTGAGAAGTGGGCTGGTCTGGACCTCATGAGGTTTTAGTTTGAACTAAAAGAGGAAGATTTAGACTGGAAAGAAGGAAGAAATTTTCGACACTGAGGGTGGTCTGTCCCAGGTTGCCCAGAGAGGTGGATCCATCTGGAACCTCAAAAGCTGTGCTGCTGATGGATCGACTCTGGGCACAATTTGCAGCAGATTGGCTTTTCAGTGCTTGTGAAGCAAGAAGGCAGAGTAGAGAGGAATGCAGGAGAGCAGGTATGTGACTTTTTTACGCTCCCTCTCTGACAGATGTAAATATAGGAAATAATTTTCTGTTTGCTTTTCTTTTACTTTGAAAGAAGTGCAGATGAAAGCCAGAGACAAACAGATATAGTAACATTAGTCATCGGGTTATTTTAAACTTTGAAGTCCTTCAGAAAAGTACTGTGACTCCACTTCCTGCATCCATTGGTGATAGGTTTTTATCAAATAATTTTGACCAAAAAAAAATTCTATTTCTGGGCTGCTTACAAGCTCTTATTTTTAAGGATTTTCTATTTCTTCATTGTAGGCTATTCAGTATACTGTGTTGCCTCTGCTCTCTTTTTTATCACAGATAAATAACAGGCAACTTTCACAGGCTTTTGTCTTCTCTGAATGATGACATCCAACAACTTAAGCATGGGTTAGAAGTCAAGTGAAAATAACTGCTAGAAAGAACACAGAATGAAAGGTTGCATTATAATCATGGAATACCGGATTGAATAGACCTCAAGAATCATCATCCAGCAGGTCAAGGGAGGTTCTCATCCCCCTCTATTCTGCACTGGTGAGTCCACATCTGGAGTGTTGTGTGCAGGTTTGGTCTCCCCAGGTCAGGAGGGACAGGGAAATACTGGAGAGAGTCCAACAGAGGCTACAAGGATGCTGAAGGGACTGGAACATCTCTCTTACGAGGAAAGGCTGAGAGCCCTGGGGCTGTTTAGCCTTGGGAAGAGAAGACTGAGAGGGGATCTTGTGAATGTTTAGAAATATCTGAAGTGTGAGTGTCAAGGAGAAGGGTCCAGTCTCTTGTCTCTGTCCATGGTGCCCAGCAACAGGAGGGCACAGGACAGGACAAGGAGCAACAGGGGGCATGAACTGGAAGCCAGGAGGTTCCATCTGAGCAGGAGGAGCAAGTTGTTTGGTGTGAGGGTGTGGGAGGCTGTGCCAGGCTGCCCAGAGAGGCTGTGGAGTCTCCTTCCCTGGAGAGATTCCCACCCCGGCTGGACCCTGCGCTGCTGGGCCCCTGCTCTGGGTGCCCCTGCTGGATGGAGCAGGGGGGGACACCAGAGCATCTCCAGACGGCCCTTCCAGCCCCCACCATTCTATGGTTCTGTGATGCTGTGATGATCTGATCCACCCTCTCCTGACAAAAGCACGATCTAGACAAGGTGTTCCAGCACTCTCTCCAATGCAATGCCTCATTATCATGCTCCTGGAAACACTGGAAACAGGATTCACCTAATAGCACGATAAAAATAAAGCATCTTGCCCAGGAGGAGACCACCTGCCTGCACGTGTAACACCATATGAGTTACCAACAGCACTGGAGATACAAACGTCTTATGGTATCAATCTCATTGTCAAACACTGGTGTTTCAAAGTGAATTCTTAAAATCACATGTATTCAGGTAGATATCAGTATATAAATCTAAATATAAAAGCCTGTCTGCAAAACCACTCAGCAGCTTCTGTTGCTTTTAAAAACCTTTGCTGTCATTCCTGAGGAGCACATGTGGCACAGAACAAGTCTTTTCTGAGAGCACCACCTGCATTCAGCACATAAACATAACCACTGTCACAGAATTCTTCCTATTTAAAGGAAAAATGAGGGGTTTTTACCACTGGAATAAAGGATGAATTGTTTAGAACCAAGCTTGAAATCACCCAGTGAATGATTTCCTCCAATATGGAACAATTTCAACACAAAAAATGGGGATCTTTTTGTACTGTTACAGGCCCAGCAAAACAGAAATGATGTATAGATGTATATAAAAGCCAGTTAGGTTTCCTTATAGTTTGGTTATTTAGCTGAACACCATTTCTCCCAAAAACTATGATGTCCAGTGCAATTCCTACTTTGACACAGAGTTCAGATTTCAAATATGGGAAAAAACCCCTAAACAAACAAACAAACAAACAAAAAAAACAAAACAGAGAAAAAGAAAACAACACAGGAAGGAGGGGAATCCAGGCAGGAGCTGTCTGTGGACATTGTTCTTTTGTCCCTAACAGATTTTCATGCTTCCTGCAGGTGATAATATATAATAATAATATATGTTCTTCCTCTCCTTGAAGATTTCCTTGTCTTCCTCTGAAGAGCGGCAGGTTCTCCTGCAAGGGAGGGAGCTGTGGTGCTCCCAGTCAGCATGTCTCACCCAGTCGCCATCCAAACTGGGCATCTTCTCCCTGGGCACCAGTGAGAGGGGAGATTGGTCCTGCTGATGCGGAATGTCCCTTCGGTCTCTGTGCCAGTCACAGTCTGGGGGCACAGGAGGCCGTGTCACACCAGAGAACGTGAGTTGCACTTGCCAGGTTGGCTTCAACAGATTCTTACTGCTGTTTTCTCAAACGCCAACAAATCTCAGCTGATTTTCCCACCAGTCCTAAGCTTCTCCCACTGCGAGCAGTTTGCTGTTCTAAAGCTTACCAAACAAAACCAGAGCTGTCATAGCAACAGAGCAGTTTATTTCACTCGACCCAATAAAAACCACCCATTAGTTCTGTTTACATGTACAACGCTTGTCCTGTCAACCCCCTGAAAAGTGTCCCACCTTGGTGAGAAGAGGTACACCTTCTGATACAGCTTGGAGACAGATGAAGGGGAGGTAGAAGGAGAGACAGAGCTAAATAAAGACAACTGGAGTGACACTGCGAGACTGATGAACAGGCTGTCAACCTCTTTGCATGTCCTTTCAAGAAGCATGACCTTGGCTGATGATGGTGCACGTGTCTCCTGGCTCCCTAATTCACCGGCTGAGATAATGAGGATCTGGAAAATGCACGCTCAGCGTTGTCCGCGTTGAGTGTGGGATTCTCAGGCAGAGATGCTTTGTTTGCTCTTTAGCCTTCTCTTCTGCATGTTGGCAAGTCACTGGCTCTGACACTGCAGAGAATGGGTAATACATACTGATATATTAACCTCAGGTTATAGAAGAGATGTAAGGTGTTCTCATTGAAGATTTTACCAGATCTTTCAAGTGAAAACCTTCAGGTGCTTTGTAAATATGAAATAACAGTTTCCTGCGGTATCAATACTATCTAGATTATTATATTTAGTCACTGGGGGTTTAACATATCATGCAAAGAGCATCCCAGGCCTTTCCTGGGCAGCACTGAGGTTAACCCCACTAAATCTCAGTTTCCAGTTCTGCATTTCAAACCACAGAGACATTAACCTTTTCCCTGGAGAGTGAAAAAAATTTCTTGTTGTGCCATTGATGGGCTGGAGCAACCCCTACAATTATCAGCTGGTGAAGCACATAACCTCTACACAGGCAGACAAGGGTTGCTGCCAGCACCTATACACTTTACATTAAAGATGGTATCAGACATTGGACTACAGCTTCCTACAGCATCCCTGCATCTCTCCTGAGCAGCTTAACGATGATGGTGAGTTATTACTGCCCCATTTAGGCCACAAGCTGTTAATCCTTCCTAGGACAACTGTAGGGATGACTGTTATAATCTTTGATGGAAACCAGGATGTACTGCATCCTACTGAGCAAGAACTGGCATCCTGTTGTATTCCTCGAAATCTTATTTCATTGTCATTTTTGTCATCCTGGAGAAGTACAGGAAGAGTCTTGCATTACTTGTCTCTCCTGGTAGACTTCCTTGTGGGACTTTAACCTACCTGCTTCCAGAAAAGAGAAATACTTTCTAAAAAAGATGAGTTGGTAAAACTGCACCTCAGGTTGGGTAGGTAGTGCTCACAGAAAGACACCACATTGCAGACCCCAGATGCACGTGCCTGTGGGGGACATCATGCCATCTGCAAGAAGGGTTGGCTAGAGATTCTTCTCAAGTCTATATAACCCTGTGTCTGTGTGTCCATAGAATCACAGAATGATAGAATAGTTTAGGTTCAAAAGGACCTTTAGGATCATCAAGTCCAACCATTAACCTAACTCTAACAAGTCCACTGCTGAATCATGTCCCTAAGCATCACAACTACACGACTTGAAGAAAAGATGACCTTGCCTTCTCCCAAAGTGAGATATGTCATTCAGATCCTCACAGAAGCCAGTGAAATGAACGGGGATGTTGGCAGCATCCAGCTGAGCGCTGAAGCTCCCAGTCTAGTCCAGAGAGATGGTGGAATGGCCGTGCACGTCCTTCATATGGCCACTGAGTTTATAATGTGTGAATTCCTGATGTGCTGGCTCTACTATTCTCGAGTCTACTTGACTTGATTTCTTCTGAGCCAGTGCAGAGATCCTGTAGGGAAGTGACAGGGGAATGGCTCTGAGTATCTCCTGCTACAAGGAACCCTTCACTACAGAAGATGCATAAATGGCCCTGAGTATCTCCTGCTGCAAGGAACCCTTCACTACAGAAGATGCATAAATGGCCCTGAGTATCTCCTGCTACAAGGAACCCTTCACTAAAGAAGACACAGAACACAGGTACTACAAAAACACAAGGTGATCTTATGATGAGCAGAGATGTGTGATCACCGACTCAGCCGTCTACATGAGGTGTCTGAATCCCCAGGTTAGACTCCTGTGGACCACCAACTCTCTGTAAAGGGACCCGAAGCAGTTCAGTTGGAAGGCTGCCTTTCCCTGCTCACCAGCTGCAGAGCAGATGTCTCAAACTGAGGATGGGTGTCTAAAGTAAGGCCCTGTAAATGTCACACCTCTCCCAGTGTTCACACTGTTCCAATCTATACCAAGTGTGTTATGTTTAACATAGTGTTAGTCTCTGTGACTCCAACCCGATTCAAACACTGCCCCATTTATGAATAATGTGGGCACCAAGAGGTTTGGACAAGGTGATGGACTTCCATACCTGATCTCCATACAGAATCTGCAGAAGAGCAGGTGGAAGATGCTGGAAGGCAGGAAGGGATTTCTGCCTTTGTCCTTCCTTGCTCTACTCTCCCAGCCTGAGCTGTGGGTGAGGCACTGAGATCAGAGGCTCTGCAGTTCCAGCCAGCCGAGAGAAGATCTCCTTCATTGCCCACCCCGTGGGTCCATCGAGCTCATTCCACTGGGTGCAGCCCTGTCACCCAGCCCAGGTGAGTCTGCCTTGACTCACCTGCTTCTGCACCCAACCCACGAATCAGACAGTGGTTCCCTTTGCCTACATCTTGTGTCAATTACATCACTTGAACAATGCAGGAACCTTGGCCTGTGCTTCTGTGAACGACAGAGAATAAAGAATTTTCCTTCTTTCAGTCACATACCCAAATATTGTTCTTTGGACATACTCCAAAGTGCCAGAGATACGATTATCAAAGAATAAATCACAGCATGAAAAGGAAGCAACAAGCTTGAGTTGCCCCAGGGGAGGTTTAGGTTGGAGCTGAGGAACAATTTCTTCCACCCCCTTGAGGGTTGTCCAGGGCTGTGCCAGGCTGCCCAGGGCAGGGGTGGAGTCCCCGTGATCCCTGGAGGGGTTTCCAAGCCCCCCGTGGAGCTGTGGTGCTGAGGGACAGGGGGCAGTGGTGCCCTGGCACTGCTGGGGGAATGGTTGGACTTGATGATCTTAAATTTCTCTTCCAACCAGAACAATTCTGTGATTCTGTGATTTTATGATTCTGTGGTAAGTGTCCTTGCCTCATATAGTTCATTAATTTAACCAGGAGAGCAACACCCATTTTTCACAGATGAGGATTTTTGTCCAGGATAAGGGTTGGATTTGGGCATGGAGCAACATACTGATGTGCTGCATCCGAAGCAATTCTTGAGCTACCAGGTCCACTCCTGTCTCTCCTCCCATGCATTACCTGGTCCCATCCCAAGTTCAGGAGGACGCTTCTTCCATGGAGCACCATGTGGGTGCCTGCACCTCTGCAAAGCTTCCCCTGGCTGGTTGTAGCAGATGGCAGCCTTTAGGACAGCTGCTAACTGTGAGCACATCCTCAGAAGTCTTCAGTGGGGAGAAACACCACCAAACTCATCCTCTGTGCCACTGGGATAAAAGCATGAACCCTTTCTGAAGCAGAACCATGACCCTCTGCAGGAGTCTTCCCTCCCTCTTCAGTGACCTCAGTAAGAGGTGGATGGGGCTAAAAGGGAAGCACAAGAGAAACGTTTCATATTTACACTGCTTGGGAAAGAAGCCAGAAACATTTCTCAGCTCACCTGTCTCCTCCTGGGAAAATTCTCAGCTCTATTCTGTAACACAGAGAAATAAGAAGTCAGTGAAAGTTCTTGCCTGGCTTTCATGCAAACCTGAGATTGCGATCTGAAAACTCCACATTTTCCTGCCCCTCTGGTCCTACTGACAACCCTTCCAGCACCAGCTCACCATCAGGTCATCACCTCACATCTTACAACCCCCTACTGCTCTGTTTCTTGTGCCTTCCTCTGAAGCCTCTGACAGAAACTCATAGTCTGAGACAGGAGACCGAATTCAACCGATTGTGGGTTTATCCACCGTGGCAGTTCCTCGGCTACCCCGCAGCCAAGCTGTGAGCACGTCAAACAAAATCCGATCCCTGCCGCTTGCTGCAAGTGTCCAGACACGCAGGGTGGTCCATTAGCGAGCAGCAGGAGACCGACCACCGCCACCCGCAGCCCCCGAGGGTGTTCCAGCAACCCCACTGGTGCTCCAGCTGATAAAGTGCAACCGGCGCCTGGAGCCGCAGTGAACGCAGCCCTGTTCGCGCCTGGGTTCAGCATCAGCTGCTGCCCTTCATCACAGCAAGGACAGAGAAAGGAGATGTCAACAGACACGTGTGCAGGGGAGGTAAAATGAGGCTGTGGGTTTGGGTGAGGGGGCACACATCCCCTCCTAATGCCCACACCAACAACATCGACGGTGGGACCAAGGGCACCCTCAGAGAGACTGCAGATGATGCCGAGCTGAGTAGCGTGGCTGACACAACTGGAGGGTGGGATCCCCCCAGAGTAACCTGGAGAAGCTGGAGAAGAGGGTCTGGGTGACCCTCATGAGGTTCACCAAGACCAAGTGCCAGGTCCTACCCCTGGGTCAGGGCACCCCCGGTGCCAGCCCAGGCTGGGGGTGAAGGGTGGAGAGCAGCCCTGGGAGAAGGACTTGGGGGTGCTGGGGGTGAGCAGATGGAGCTGAGCCGGCCCCGTGCGCTGGCACCCAGAGCCACTGGCACCCTGGGCTGTGTCCCCAGCTCCGTGGGCAGCAGGGGAGGGGGGGATCCTGCCCCTCTGCTCCCAGGGCTCTGGGCAGAGAGAGAGACCCCCCTGCAGTGCTGGACTTTTGAGCAGGGCCTGTTGGGACAGAACAAGGGGAGATGGTTGAAACTCAAAGAGGGAGATTCAGACTGGAAAGAAGGAGAAATTGTTGGTGTGAGGGTGGTGAGAGGCTGTGCCAGGCTGCCCAGAGAGGTGGTGGCTGCCCCATCCCTGGCACCATTGCAGGGGAGGTTGCCCAGGGCTCCGAGCACCCTGCTCTAGCTGCAGATGTCTTGGATGAGATGGGCTTTAAAGGTCCCTTCCCACCCAAACCTGTCTACAAGGCTAAGGTTCTATGCTGTTCAACTAATGCAGCAGTATTTTGCAGTAGCAGTGCACCCCAGCAAGCACCCTAAAGTGAATTCTTCTGGAAAAATGCTTCTAGACCACATAGTGACCATGGACTGTGCTTGCATCCCTTCATATAAGGTTGACAGAGATTTTATTTTATTCCATACTAGGCTGAGAAAACTATCACTGCTGCACAGCACAGAGGTGCACCCATTTCTCTAGCTCCAGGCTTTTTCATAATTGGCCTTTATTAACCCCAAATCTGGTGAGGTTTTGGTTTCAGCTCTGTTGTGACATATACTAGAGAACCCGTCTTTCAACCTATAATCATTGATATCTCCCCGTGAGTCTTCAGACTTCCAAATAAGTTCATTTTTAAGTGAATTGAAGAACTGTATTGAAAAATACTGTGCTGTGGGAAGAGTCAGTTTGGCCAGCCTTTGTGACATCTGCAGAGGCTGTGGGGATCCATTCAGAAATAACTGCTCCTGACCAGAAGCCAGGAAGCAAAGTCTGTGAAGGTCAGAAAAGCCAACACACACATTTCACAGGAATCCTTCCCTTGGCCCAGAGGTGGCTGGACAACCTGGACAATCCTCAAGGGGGTGGAAGAAATTGTTCCTCAGCTCCAACCTAAACCTCCCCTGGGAAAACCTGAGGCTGGTTCCTCTTGTCCTGTCCCTTGTTCCTTGGGAGCAGAGCCCGACCCCTCTGGCTCCAACCTCCTGTCAGCTTTCATGTGAAAGTTGTGCTGGAATTGATTGATCAGCATATGGAAATAAATTAGAATATCTGCATCAAATCGATGCCTCAGTCCGTGCAAACTGGCAACAGGTGATGCTTACCGAAAAACGCATGGAGACAATTTCAGGCAGGGCACTTTTTTCCCAGATCAGGAATCTAAACCCATGATATTCCTGAACTGCAATGCAAAATTCTTTTCGTGTGCCAAATAAGGTTCTGTGATTCTGCAATGCTACAAGTCTGTGATTCTATGATTCTTTGATTCTGTGCTTCTATTATTCTGTTATTCTATGATTTTGTGATAATATGGTTCTGTGATTCTGTGATTCTACGATTTTATGATTCTTTGATTCTGTTATTTTATGAATCTGTGATTTTATGATTTTACAATTCTATGATTTTATGATTCTGTGAGTCTGTTATTCTGTGATTCTATTTTTCTGTGATTTTATGATTCTCTGATTTTATGCCTTTTGATCCCTCTCTTTTTGGGCCAGCCTCCCCACTGCCTCCACGTCTCCTGTAACAGGCTGTGACCTCACTGCAGGAAAACTGTAAGCCCTTGACTTGGTTCATCACGGCAGCTCACCGCACAGAGAAACAGTGATATGACATATCTGACTGCGCTCGGACAAACCAAAATATTCTGACAGCTGTGTCAGCTGTGGGGTTTTTTTCCAGACTTTGCTGAAAAATCAACTTTTCCCCATCGAGGAAATTATTGTGATGGAAAGCTTTCAATCAGACCTCCTCTGAGGATGGAATTCCTCTTAAGACATCGAATTCTATATTCTAACTAAAAAAATAAAGCCCCATCTGAAGAAGATAGTTTGCACCAGTCAAAGCACTGTGTAGCCTTAGCAGGTTCAGAGACACCTTCCCACCGAGGAAGAGCAGAAGTGCAGAAGTCAGGGAGCCACGAGCACACAGGGTAATCCTGACCCTGTCTTGGTGGGTATGGTGGAAGTGAATGCCAAGGGAGTCCTTGTCTCCCAGGAAGGAGCAGTGCTGTTGAAGGAACGCATGGCCCAGGCACTAGAAAGTGGTGGTTTCCAAGAATATCGGTCTTTGTGGTTCTGATTTGTCTCCTCTAGCATGTGTTCAAGCTGCTTGAGGGTCCTTCCCCTTCTTTGTAAGCAGAAACTTCAGTTGAAAAGAGATTTTGTAAAAAAAATAAATTTATTTAAATTCAGGGTTTTCTAGCCTTTCACTTGTATAAGTCAGGACCAGGTTGGTCCACAGAAAGCCCACAAGGAGTCACATTCTCATCCTTCCATCATCTTCACTCCCAGAAGGGGATGGACAGGTCAAGGCATCAGCTTGAGGGATTTTGCCAGCATTACAGTTCACACCGCCACAACTGAGGCTCCAAAATTGCACAGAGAGATGCAAATGAATTCATTTCCTAATTGTCTCTCAAGTCGGGTCAGCCTGGCATTAAAACACTAGGAAATAAAAGAGAGGGGCAGGGGAGAGCAGGAAATCTTTCAGAGAGCTGCATAAAACAGCAGATCATCACGTCTGACAGATCACTGCATTTATTAGGCTATAAAATGATGCAACTTCTGACAGAGCAATTAATTAAAGGGTGTATTCAAGCTTGATTTAACACTGCACAGCTGTACTAGGTGTCCTTCTCTGAGGGAACCAGCCGCAGATGAGTGCTTAACAAAGCATTGCATTTGGTGAGGGGCTGGAGCATCTCTGTGCCCCCTGGGCACCACTAAGCAGAGTCTGTGCCCATCCTCTTGCCCCCCGGGGCCCTTTATCTCTTGCTCAGCATTGCTCAGCTCCCCTCTCAGGCTGCTCTTCTCCAGCTGCACAGCCCCAGGGCTCTCAGCCTGGCCCCAGCACAGAGATGCTCCAGCCCCTTGGCATCTTCACAGCCTCTGCTGGGCTCTCTCTGGTAGAAACACAGAATCAGAATTCTTTCTGTTAGAAAAGTCCCTTCAGATCCTGGAGTCCAACCATTCCCCCAGCAGTGCCAGGGCACCACTGCCCCCTGTCCCTCAGCACCACAGCTCCACGGGGGGCTTGGAAACCCCTCCAGGGATCACGGGGACTCCATCCCTGCCCTGGGCAGCCTGGCACAGCCCTGGGGAACCCTCAAGGGGGTGGAAGAAATTGTTCCTCAGCTCCAAACTAAACCTGCCCTGGGGCAACTTGAGGCTGGTTCCTCTTGTGCTGTCCCTTGTTCCTTGGGAGCAGAGCCCGACCCCTCTGGCTCCAGCCTCCTGCCAGGAGCTGTCAGAGCCAGAAGGTCTCCCCTCAGCCTCCTTCTCTCCAGGCTCAACAAGCCCAGGTCCTTCAACCTTAGTGGTGCCCTGCTCCTGCTGTCCACACCAGTGCTGACACAAGCCAGGATGTTGGTGGTATTCTTGGCCACCTGACACACACTGGCTCATCTTCAGTTTGTTTTGACCAATTCCCCCAGAACCTTTTCCACTAGGTACTTTCCAGCTACTCATCACATTGGCCTCATCCCATCAATCCATCCTGGCCATCCCCGCTGCATAGCTTCCTACCTTCAAGCACTTGTTCTTTTTTTTTTTTTTTTCAAAAAAAACAAAAAAATAAATATTTTTTCGAAAAATATTTTGAGCAACGTTTTTTTTTTCCAGTGTGCTGCTGTCTGGTTGCTCACCAGGGTTTGACACAGCTGCTACTTATCTCCTGCACACGTCCTGACACAAAGTGAACGAGAATTTGTGAAGTGTTTAGGAGCTGCTGTGTACACTGGAATCCCACCCCTCTCCAGCAGCTGGAATAAATTACTTTGCACAGCGTGATTGAAGAAGACAATGTGCAAAATGGTTTAAAGTGAACGGGAGCCCTTAAAAAGCCCTTAACGAGGCAAGGAGGTTGTCCAAATTAATATCTCACATTTCTTCCAGATGAACCATAAATCACACTTGTCATGAGGGATCAGAGCAGCACGATGGAAATAATTGCAAAAGCCAAACCACACCACTAAAAGTACAACCAATCAAGACTGCTTTTTTCTGTGTTAGCTTTCTCTTTCCCTCTTTCTCTTTTTTCTTTTTTTTTCTTTCTTTTTTCTGTTTTCTTTTTTCTTTTTTTTTTTTATTTTTTTCTTTTCCTTTTCTCCTTTTCCTTCTCCTTCTCCTTCTCCTTCTCCTTCTTCTCCTTCTCCTTCTCCTTCTCCTTCTC
>JANVCC010010369.1:341808-400242 GCA_025345505.1 Todiramphus chloris collaris
TGCTGGGCCCCTGCTCTGGGTGCCCCTGCTGGATGGAGCAGGGGGGTAGCACCAGATAATTTCCAAACTCCACCATGCTGGGATTCTGGCTCTCCTACCACTTGTCAACTCAACCACATGCACAGCAGTGTGCAAGCCGACATGCCGTACGCCTCGCAGTCATTGCCAGCTCTTGCTGTCTAATGTGTCTAAACATGCTACAGTGTTGAAAAATGAGAAAGCATTTTTGTTTATTTCTGCATGGAACAAACTATAGGAAAAATGCTGTAAGGGATGAAAATTGCCTGCTTGTATCTGTAGTTTCCCTTTGGTTGTTGTATTTGCTACGAGCACAGCTGTGCACTTCCAAATCACATCTGTCCCTTGCCATGTGCAGCCCCTGCCTCCCCTTGGTGTGCACGCTGCTCTGCCACACCAAGGCAGGGGATGGATGACACCGTTGCCGAGCTACCAAGCTTCTTATTTTACAGCTCCTTTCTGCAAGCAGCTCTTCTAGGGCAAAACACACCATGGAAAAAGGTAATAGTAGGCAAAGCTGGAAGGGTAGTCATCTCCTTTCCTTCATACACTCTCCTTTTCCACTTCAGACTTTACATATAGAGGATAGGCTGTGCTTACAGAAAGCAACTGTCAGAAAGAAGCAATAGTTTAAGCTTTTTATGATAAAATCGGATTTCCCACTTGGACACTTATGTGAAAAAACTCTAATTATCAAAAGACGCGAAAGCTGCACAAATGGTAAAGCTGAGCATGGAATTTTCATGATAAATGTGTGACAAATAAAGTTTAAAAAGGCTTTTTTCCTTATCTACCTGTGCTGGCAGCAGAAATTATTTCACCTACCATTTGCCACTGAAGCTGTTCGTGTCAACATTTCTTAATTCAAGTCTCACAAGATAAGCTGGAACAATTTGCCATGAAAGAAGCCTCTGTCATTGGCCTGAAGGAGTCCGATTAATGCTGCTCCAGCTCAAGTAGCTCAGAGTGCAATCACACTTGTAATTACAAAGGTGCAGCTTCACACATCGGCCAGACCACAGCTTCTTCCATACACAGGCGAGCCCTGAAGTCTCCAAAAGCTGCAGCATGGGGAACAGACGTGTGCTGAGTGCTGCTGGACACGTGCAGGGTTTTTCCACTGTAAACCCTTGTCTTGTTTTACTAAAGCTGCTTGTGGTGTGTCTCACGGACAATTTCCCTCCCTCTGCTCCCAGGGCTCTGGGCAGAGAGAGAGACCCCCCTGCAGTGCTGGGGCAGCTCGGGAGTGCTCAGCACAGCAGAGACAGGGACCTGGTGGAGCGGGGCCAGAGGAGCCCCAGCGATGCTGGGAGGGCTGGAACCCCTCTGCTGGGAGCCAGGCTGGGAGAGCTGGGGGGGTTCAGCCTGCAGAGGAGAAGGCTCCAGGGAGAACTTCTTGGGGCTTTCCAATATCTGAAGGGGGCTACAGAAGATCTGGGAAGGGGTTTTTTATGATGCTTTGTAGTGATAAGATGAGGGGTGATGTCTTCAAACTGGAAGAGGGGAGATTTAGATTAGACATTAGGAAGAAGGTCTTCATGGTGAGACCCTGGCACAGGTTGTCCAGGGAAGCTGTGGATGCTCCATCACCGGGTGTGTTCAAGATCTAGTTGGATGGGGCTTTGAGCAACCTGGTCTGGTGGAAGGTGTCCCTTCCCATGGCAGGGGGTCAGAAAGAGATGATCTTCCAACCCAAAGTGCCTTCCAACCCAAACCATTCTGTGACACTGTCATTCTCTCTGATTTTCCTGGGGCAGTTGGTGGGGGAGAGGATCTGCTGACTTCTTCCTGAGGTGACATGTTTGGATGCTGACTAAAGGGAAGCGGATGGAAAAGTCTCAAAGTCAGGAGTAAAGTAGACCACTCTATTCTCAAGCTTTCATTCACCTGATACCTGAACATATAGAGAAAAGTATTATATACACAGAATCACAGAATTTCCTAGGAGGAGGAGGAAGAGGATGTATGGAGTGGTCTCCTCCCCCTCTACTCTACCCTGAGGAGACCAACTCTCTTCAAGGCACTCACACAAACATTCTTCCTTCTCCTCTCTGTTTTTGTACAGACTCTGTACCACCACTTGCTGCATGTACTATGACCTAGTGAAAACCTCCAAGACAAGGAACTACTGGAGAGGGTCCAGTGCAGGATCATTAAGATGAGTAAGGGCCAGGAGCACCTACCACATGAGGAAAGGCTGAGAGATCTGGGTCTGCTTAGCTTGGAGGAGACTGAGGGGGGATCTGATCAGTGCTTATACATATCTAAAAGGAGGTGTCAGGAAGATGGAGTCAGGCTCTTCTCAGTGGTGTTCAGTGACAGGACGAGGGGCAGTGGCCATGAACTGGAAAACAGGAGGTTCAACCTCAACATGAGGAAATACTTCTTCACTGTGAGGGTAACCGGGCACTGGAACAGGCTGCCCAGGAAGGTGGTGGTGGAATCTCTGTCTTTGGAGACTTTCAAAAGCTGCCTGGACTTGTTCCTGTGTGATCTACTCTGGATCTGTTCCTATGTGGCCTGCCTGTGCCTGTGATCCTGTCTGTGCTGGCAGGGGGTTTGGACTTGATGATCTCCAGAGGTCCCTTCCAACCCCCACTAATGATTCTGTGAAGACTAAGGAGTTTCGGAGCAATCGCTGATGTCTGCTCTCCACACCCGACTGGTCCCTGAGATGTCATTATCTGTATAATGAAGTAGACACCTTAAGAAAGATTCGCATTCCAGAGAACCAGTCTCACAAAGAAACATATATAGGCAACCTTGACTGCCAAGAAAGTGCTGCATGGACACAGCTATAGGTGTCACACCGACAGGACTCGAGCCCTCCCTGCAGAAGGAATGACACAGTATGGATAGAATTGCGCATTATATATATATAATGGCTGTCACCATTACCTTTCTTCCTAATATATACTTTATTTGCTTAGTTTGTCCAGGAAATGATCATCACAAAAAAACCAAGTGAAGACAAAACAGGTATATATTGAGAAACGACCTGCAGAAGGGGTTTGTATGCAGATATATCTATATGTGTATATGAAGACATATACATGCATGTGTATATATATACACACATATGTAAATGTGTGTATGAGAAAGATATTTGGGACTAGGGCAGTATAGAAAAAGCAGCTACTAGTGGAGGAGAACGAAACTCGTGGAGGTGAAAACCAACTGCACAGTAAGTGACAGCCTGACCGTGGCAGCCAGGAGGCCAGAGCAGGGCAGACGTGGGCACGGTCTCGAAGGTAAAGACAAGATTTTACTTCGTGACAGAAAAAAAATGTCCTTTGGAAGATAACAGCCAACACATTCTAAACGACGTGATCTTAAACCCTAACCTTGCAAAGACTGGGCAGGGCTTTTTTTTTGGTGTCCGCTGACTGAGGTGAATCGTAGAGCAGGCGTAAGATTGGGAGTGGGGAAAATGAAAGTCAAGCTATCTTAAGCTGCCTATAAAATATTTTCCCTGTGTGTTATAACTTCAGTGGCAGCCCGCAGTCAGCAGGGCTATCAGCCTGCAGTTTTGGCTGGTGCTAAAACGATCGCCCTTTGGTGTCAGCTCCTCCTGCAGAGCACAGGGGAGCTTTGGGATGCTCCTGGCTTCTGGCTTTTTAGGAATCTGTAGGGTGAGAGAAGACGAAGCAGGATTTTGCCAAAGAGATGGAATGTGAATGATCATGCCCCTGCACTAATCCCCTCAGGCTGCCTTACCTAAGTGAGGACTGGTCTGTGCTGGAAAGGCTACACGCTGCTGTCCTGGTTAGTGGCATTAAGCTGCTCCTTTACCTACAAGGCAACAAACAGAGTAGTTTTCTACTGAAACAGTTATCCTTGATTCACACCAGAAAGCAGGTTCAACAATGTGAATGGCCAGCATACTCCTTTTCTTGCTTAAAAAAAAAAGCAGTAATTATCATAGAATCATAGAATCCCAGGTTGGAAGGGACCTCAAGGATCGTCTGGTCCAAGCTTTCTTGGCCAAATCACAGTCTAGACAAGCTGTCCCAGCACCCTGTCCAGCCGAGTCTCAGTGTCCCATGCTGGGCACTCCACCACTTCCCTGGGCAGATTATTCCAGCGGCTGATTGGCCTCGTAGTGAAAAATATTCCTTGAGTCTAATTGGAATGTCTCACGGTTATTAGTGATACCGTTAGTGACAGAGGTGCAGCAGGTGAAGCTGGCGGACTGACCCTGAGGTGCCCGTGCTCTCCGTACAAGGTGATGTGTCTGAACCATGCAGGGCAGTGGTTTCGTGTTAACTGCACCTGCAGTGCCTCATTTTTCCCAGGCTGGGTCGACCCAGCACAGGGCTGTCCCTCACTCCCTGCTCCCACCTCAGGCTTGGGCAGGGGGAAGGGGAATGGTCACAGGACTGGGCATGGTGGTGGGGAGCAGACAGTTGGGCCACGGAGACATTCATAGAATTGTTTAGGTTGGACGGGACCTTTGAGGTCATGGAGCCCATCCGTTCCCCCAGCAGTGCCAGGGCACCACTGCCCCCTGTCGCTCAGCACCACAGCTCCATGGGGGGCTTGGAAACCCCTCCAGGGATCACGGGGACTCCACCCCTGCCCTGGGCAGCCTGGCACAGCCCTGGATAACTCTGGAGGGGGTTGAGGAAATTGTCCTGATCATAGAACCACAGACTGGTTTGGGTTGGAGGGGGCATTTCAAGCCCATCTGATCCACCCCCCTGCAGGGAGCAGGGCCATCTGCAGCTAGAGCAGGGTGCTCAGAGCCCCGGGCAACCTCCCCTGCAATGGTACCAGGGATGGGGCAGCCACCACCTCTCTGGGCAGCCTGGCACAGCCTCTCACCACCCTCACACCAACAATTTCTCCTTCTCTCTGGTCTGAATCTCCCTCTTTGAGTTCAAACCATCCCCCCTTGTCCTGTCCCAACAGGCCCTGCTCAAAACTCTGTCCCCATCTTTCTGCCAGGCCCCTGGCAGTGCTGCCAGGCCCCCAGAAGGTCTCCCTGGAGCCTCCTCCCCTCCAGGCCGAACCCCCCCTCCCCCCGGGCTGCCCCCCCGGGCCCTGCCCCCCTCACGCCCCGCGCCCCCTCCCCGTCCCGGGGCTCTCCCCCCGCCCCTCCCGCCTCCATCGTGACGCCACACTGAAGCCCCTCCCCCCATGATGACGCAGCGGGGCGCTGGGCCAATGGGAGCGCCGGGGCTGCGCGCGGCGGCATGGTCGGAGTGGCGGCGAGCGGCGGCGGCAGCGGCGAGGGGACGGCGTGAGATGGCGGAGCTGCGGGACGGGGAGCGGTACAGCCTGACCCGCGGCGAGGCAGCGCCCAACCTCTCCGTCATGCACGTCCGGCTGACCGACACCGCGCTGCGGGCGCTGGAGGATTACCGGGCCGGCGAGGTGACGGGCGGCCGGGGGTCTGCACTGGGCGGGGGGGGGGGGGGGGGTTCGTCGCCACGTCGCTGTGTGCGGAAGCCGCGGACGCTTCTCGCCTTCCCCCCCCGCTTCCCGTCCCCGCGGGGGTCCCTCCGGCAGTACCAGGTTCCCACCTGCCCTCCCGTGCGCTCCCCGGGACGGGGGAAGGTGGCGCGGGGAGGACGGGAGCGGAGCGCCCGGTGGCGATGGGAGGTTGGCTGCCGCACGCTCTCGGCGCTGTGGCGCTTGGTCAGCTCCTCGGCAGCGCCGAAAGTGATGGGGTTTGTTGTGACACGGTACTTACCCGAGCACCAAGTGCCGCCGCGGGGTCCCCGTCGGGGCGGCCGCGGGGCAGGGCGCCCGGGGGGTCCCCGTCGGGGCGGCCGTGGGCTCCAGCCGCGTGTAGAAGCGACTCGGGTGTTGAATGTTTGCAGCTGCAGGCGCTTTTCGCGGTGCCGGGGTCGTTAGAGCTCAGGTGGTTCCGTAGGGACGGCGGGGTCCCCGTCGGGGCTCGGACCCCGCCCCGCAGGGGCAGGTGGGACGCGCAGCTCCTCGGCTCCCGGAGCTTCCCCTGCCCCGGCAGCCGAACCTCGAGTGGCTTAAATCCCGCGCCTCGGGGATCCCGAAAGGTTGCGCACGCCCCGTGGGAGTGCGGGAATGCGGCGTTGCGCTTGGAGATCAGATGCCTTTTGCATGAAATTGGATGCTTTTTTTTTTTTCTCGTGCAATCAGGCTCTTTTTGCATGAAGTCGGACACTTTTTTTCTTGTACGAACGCTTGACAAGTTGGAAGTCATGCTGACTGTACTGAAACTGCTCTCGGTACTGCAGGCAGATGCATCTTGGAGGAGGCTTAATTATTTCTGATTTATGAAACAACTTGGGTAAATTATTTACTCATTTTTTTTCTAAGCCAGGGTCAGTTTCCAAGTGACTGCAATTTTGCATGAAAAATAAGTAATACATGGCTGATCATCAGGATATTGCAGGCTGAATGTACAGCTGTTTGTGGTCATTATGATCCAGAAAATAATAGAAATTCTTTTCCCTGTTTCACTCTTTCCTCATCTCCCCAACTGTAAATGAGAGTCCAGCTCTTCTGGCAGGTCTGCTTTCCATAATCTGGTCCTGCTGGAGTTTGGATGTGCCGTCTGAGCAGTGGCAAGTGGCAGAATAATGGATGATAAAAACTTCAAGCTTCGTTAAGCTAGCCTCTGGAATTTCTGGGTTTAGAAACAGCCACCTGTTAAACTGTTAGGCATCTCTAACTTCTGCACCTCCTGTGGCACTATTCAGGAAGAGATCCTCAGAGTTACCTCATTGCAGGTGCTTTTTGGGTTGTTTTATAAATACTCGACAGGCATATCAGCATCAGGGGGAGGGAGGACAAGGAAACCGCCTCTTTCTCTTGTCTCCACTTCAAATTGGTCTGGTTGTGATCTGCTAGTTGACACGTCTGTCTGCTGCCAGAGAAGGACTGGAGCCATGCTCTGTAGCTGCTACCTTCTTCCTTCTCTCTGGGTTAATGCTCAGCTCCGTTGCTGACCCGTTTCATTCTGACCAGGCAGTTGAAAAATGTGCAGGGAAGGCTTTAAATTGGTTTTGACGAGAAGCGGGGAATGGAATAAAAGGGATTGTTATGAATAAAGCTTCCATCCATTAACTAGTAACGGTTATGTTTATGATATGGGGTTAATAAAAGGCAAGTAAACAGCGCTGGGTGCGCGGGGAGTCTTTGCTCTACCAACACGCACCCAGGACACAACAACAGATCCTCTTTTATACTTTTTATCCTAATACATATTCATAGTTATCCCAAGAAAAGGGAGGGTCATTGTAATTAAGTGTTTTGGAAGGGGTTTAGTGCATGCATTCCCTGTCCTGGGGGTCTCTCTGGTGGTCGTCCACGATGAAGGTTGTAGTCTTCTTCACCGGTTCTGTCCTTCACCCAACCTCCACCTCATCTCCTTGTCCTTATAAGGTCCGTCTGGGCCACAAATGTTGTGGCTAGACAATTGATGAGCATGTGGAAGCTTTGTTCACTCCTGCTGCTGTTGGTTCAGTGCTTTTCCACAGTTTATCTACATTAATGACTCTCCTGGCATGCCTCACCACACCACCGACACCAATTGTGACACCATTTATCACAGAATCAAAGGAAGGGAACCTACAGCTCAGCAGCTGCCTCTGTCCTGTCCTGGGAGATCTTACCTGTGTCGCATGAGTGATATCACAGGAAGCATGCCGGGGTGAGAAATTGGGATAACCCAGCGATGACCTGCTCATCCCACCACCCCTAGAGCCTAGGCAGCGTGTAATCAGGCTCTGCACACGTAATTGATTAACGTTCAAATTTAAATAGTCTGCGTAACAAATGGAGCACTTGCTGCTTGATACCTCTGCTAAGGATTTTCTTCGCTAGTATGGCAGTTAAAGGGAACTCAAAAAAACTCTTAATTCTTAAATTAGAAACATCTAGCTTCACCTCCACCTTCAGAAATACAGACTAGGGATTAGATGCCCTCAGCAGGCACGGTCTCTGCAGTTTAGGGTAGGTGAGGACAAATCACATGCTCCATCATCATGGCCTGGGATTGACTGGATTCGGATGATGGGCCAGATTCTTGCTTAGATTTCCTTCAACAGTGTCGAGCAGCATGCTTTAAGATCCTCAAAGGCCTTGTGATGTATATGGTAGGACTCGATGATCTTTAAGGTCGTTCCCAGCCTTAATGACTCTGTGATTCTAAGACCCTTGAGCATCATCTGCGGTAGTACTAATTGAAAGCGTGGCAATATTTCCTTAAACTCAAGCTCTGCTGAGTGGTGAGTAACGTGTTGGGTTAAGTGCCTTGTGTTGCCCTCCAAGGCCGGAGTTGCAGCTGGCATCTCGCTGCTGCTGGATGTGGCTTTGCTGGTACGTCAGCTCCCTCCGTCCCTTGTTTTGCCCTCCGGGACTTCTTCGAACCGGTTTGTTGTGGGGTTCTTTTATTTCTTTTTCCACCCTGGTTTTGTGCCGCATGGAGGAGCGTGAGAGCTGACGTGGTCGGAAGTGCACGGAGAGCACGTGGCCAGGGTAGGCACTGGGAGCAGGACCTCTCTTTTTCAGTGGCAGCTAACTGATTAGATAAGCTCAAGCCATAGCATGCAACTCCAACCTCTGTGCAGAAACTTGGCCCAGAAAAAAACCCAAAAACTAATGAGTTTTTGCTGGCATATCTGTAAAGCTGGATTACTCCACGATGCTCAGAAGCAGTTTAAGGAGCAGGTAAAGCTGAAGCGGAGCCGTTGTGCCCACGGAGCCTCCCAGCTGGCTTGGCTGCAGCGTGCGGTCTCGCTCTTGCTGGTGGTGGCCTGACCTGCTCTGCTGACTGCTCTGAAGCAGATCAGAGAATGCTGCACTGCCCGGTGTCTGCAGAGCAGTGGAGACAGCACTGCCTTCAACCGCTGTGGGTTTTTGCAGGATTAATGTCCATCTACAGCCGTGTTCCAGCTGTGCTTCTGCAGCTGGAAGTGGCTGGAGGTGTCTGTTTTACTTGGCATGCTGTTACAGCAAAGGTTCCAGCCTGTACAATATGAGCTTTTCAAACCAAAGCATAACAGGGACTCTTGGGAATCTGTTTTGCATTTCAGATTTTATTCTTCAGACTGGGATGTGGGATGCTCCAGCCGCAGAGCTGCTCAGTCAGCTTGCGAAACGCAACCTCTGCCTGATGTTCCCCCGCTGTCACAGGCCACTGATGGATTTCATTGGCCAGGGCTGGATTTTCCCAGGGCTTGTATCTGCCTCAGATCACCAGGGTTTGGGCTGGGGGTTAGGAAACTCATTTACTTGAAAGGTTTGGCCTTTTAGGGAGCTCTGATGATGTCCTGCTAGGAATGAGGATGTGCTTCTGCTGCAGGTGGGGACAATGTCTTGGGTTTTGCTTTGCTTGCTTTCAACGTCAGCCCTAAGGTGGACACCTTGTTGGCCCTTTCAGACCTGTACCTTGCACGTTGCCATGGCCATGCTGGGTTTAGATTAAGGTGTCTGAGGATGGGCTCTGGCACCTGCAGTGGGGAGATGCTACCCTAGGTGTGCAGCTGAGGAGTTAACAAGGTGGGACTTTGCTGCAGCATAAGCAAAACATGGGCATGCTGGAGCAGGCCCGGAGAAGGGCACAGGATCACAGAATGTTAAGGGTTGGAAGGGACCTTGGAAGATCATCGATTCCAACCCCCCTGCCAGAGCAGGACCACCTAGAGCAGGTCACACAGGAACAGACCCAGGAGGGTTTTGGATGTCTGCAGAGAAGGAGACTCCACAACCCCTCTGGGCAGCCTGGTCCACATTGCTGGCTCATGGTCACCCTGCTGTCCACCAGGACCCCCACATCCTTTTCCCCCATGCTACCCTCTAACAAGTCAATCCCCAACCTGTACTGGTACCTGGGGTTGTTCTTTCCCCAGTGCCAGGCTCTGCCCTTGCCCTTGCTGTATCTCATTGGGTTTCTCCCTGCCCAGCTCTCCAGCCTGCCCAGGTCTCTCTGGTGTGTCAGCCTCTCCTCCCAGGCTGTGTTGTCAGCAACCTGCTGGCAGTGACTCTGTGCCCTCACCCAGCTCGTTGGTGAACAGATTGAACAGTACTGGTCCTGCTGGCTCTGGTGGTGTTGCTGCTTGGGCTGTCTCGAGGGGCACATCTGACCAGAAGCCACTTTATGATGGGGAAAAGTGGTTTCCAAGTAGCAAGCTCCTTGGTTTTTAATTATTTAGTGGGTTTTTTTTTGCTGTTGTTTTGCTTGTTTGTTTTTTCCCCAACACTTGCAAGCCTTCGTGGGCTGCAGCATCAGCGCGGAAGCAGTGCAGGACACTTCCATCCTCGCAGGTCAGGAACAGGCTGCGCTTGGTGCTCTGCAGTTCCGGAGGCAAGGCGCGGGTGGCTTTCGTTACCTTGTCCATGCTGTGTGTTTCCCTTGCCAGACACGTGGCTGAAGGAGCAGGGCTTGTTTGGTGGAGCTCAGGAGGCTTTTTTTGAGATGGTGTGATCGCACTGAATCTCTTTTTGTGCTAGACATGTGCTAGCTGAGGTTAATTACCTTAATAGGGTGAGGGCATGCACCAGGGGAGGTTTAGATTGGATATAAGGAAATAATTCTCTACTGAGAGAGTGGTGAGACATTGGCACAGGCTGCCCAGGTAGGCTGTGGAGTCACCATCCCTGTAGGGGTTCAAAAACCATGTAGACTTGGCTCTTCAGGACGTGGTTTAGTGGTCATGATAACACTGACCAGACAATTGTGCTTGATTAATCTTGGAAGTCTTTTCCAACCTTAATGATTCTGTGATCTCTGACAGTGGGAAGCGATGGGTACCTGAGCATTGTCCTAACGAGGAAAGCCATCGTTATCAAGACCTTTGGAGTAGGCAGGTTGCCCTTGTTAGCCATGGATGTTGTCTACCTTGATTCTAGCAAAGCCTTTGATACTGTTTCCCATAGCATCCTCCTGCAGAAACTGGCTGCCTACGGCTTGGATGGATGTGCGCTTCGCTGGATCCAAAACTGGTTGGATGGATGGGCCCAGCAAGTGGTGGTCAATGGAGTTACATCCAGTTGGTGGCCAGTCAGTAGTGGGACTCAGTGTTGGGACCAGTTCTCTTCAATATCTCTGTCAATGACCTGGAGGAGGGGATGGAGTGCATCCTTACCAAGCTCACGGATGACACTAAATTGGGTGGGTGTGTTGATCTGCCCGAGGGTCAGGAGGCTCTGCAGAGGGATCTGGCCAGGCTGGAGCAATGGGCTGAAGCCAACTGCACAAGGTTCAACAAGACCAAGTGCAGGGTCCTGCACGTGGGTCACAACAACCCCCTGCAGTGTTACAGGCTTGGGAAGAAGTGGCTGGAAAGCTGCACAGCGGAGAAGGACTTGGGGGTGCTGGTAGACAGCTGAACATGAGCCAGCAGTGTGCCCAAGCAGCCAAGAAGGCCAGCAGCATCCTGGCATGCATCAGGAACAGTGTGGCCAGCAGGAGCAGGGAGGGGATTGTACCAGCACTGGTGAGGCCACTCCTTGAACACTGTGTCCAGTTTTGGGCCCCTGGCTACAACAAGAGCGAGTTCAGAGACGGGCAATGAAGCTGGTGAAGGGTCTGGAGAATTCCTCCTGTGAGGAGAGGCTGAGGGAGCTGGGATTGTTTAGTTTGGAGAAGAGGAGGCTCAGGGGGTACCTTACTGCTCTCTACAACTACCTGAAGGGAGGCTGTAGGGAGGTGGGGGTTGACCTCTTCTCCCAAATTAAGGATGATAGGACGAGGGGGAATGGCTTCAACTTGCGCCAAGGGAAATTTAGGTTAGATATCAGGAAAAATTTCTTTACAGGGAGGGTAGTTAAGCATTGGAATGGGCTGCCCAAGGAGGTGGTGGAGTCCCCATCCCTGGAAGTGTTTAAAAACCGTGTGGAGGTGGTGCTGAGGGACACGGTGCGGGCACCTGGCACCCCCAGGTTTGCTGTGGGCACGTCTGCCTTCTCCTTCGGCGGTGAAATAACGCCTGCCGGGGCGCAGAGGTTTGGCATTTTGCTCACATCCTGCTTGTTTTCTTTCTTTCGTAGGGTCATCTTTCTTCTCAACCTTCAATTCAGTTTGAAGGAGCCCAAGGGGTGAGTATTTTGTTCTCTTCTATATTGGAAAATAAATGCAGTGTACATTAACCACTTTCACTTTAAAAAAAAACCTAAAAAACAAACAAAAAAAAAACAAAAAAACAACCAAACAAAGAATCCTGCTGGGTGCTTAGGTGCTGGGAGCGTCGTGTCTGTAACAAAGCAGCAGACAAAATGAACACTGTGGTTGTAAGAAAACCCGTTCTTGGGTTTTCTTACGTTCTTGGTCTATTCTTTGCTGTTGAAACTATACTGGCAAGTATTTAAACTACACTGGCAAAAGAATTTCCTTGCTGGAATGAGCAACTTGGTGACAAGAGTCAGCAGGAATCACTATCCTGGGAGGGAGGCTTGCATTCCTGCTGCCATCGAGAGGAAAGTCATTGTCTGGGAAGTTATCCAGTGAAAGGGACTGGCCGGCCCTGCTGGTCCATGGCAGTGGGCAGAGGAGCGCTGGCTGCAGGGGATGGAGCAGGAGCCGAGTGTAAAATAAGCTCTTGTAGTATAAATAATGATATAAATAATGACCCAGCAGCCAGCGTGCAGTTCTGCAAGGACCACGGTGCGAAAGGATTACCTGCCCTGCACCCCCTCTTTCTCTGCAGAAGCCTCTGTGCTGCTTCTGACGTGTCCTCTTGTCACAGTGGTATGTGAGCTTCGATATGGGGGACACTTTGCTTCTCAGCTGTAGAAAACCCAGGGTTTTTATCAAAAGCTGTCAAAATCCGGGGGGCACAAGGCTGCTGAAGAGCCAGATGTTGAGCTGCGATGCTGTCCTTGCGACAGAAGTTGCATCTTGCAATAGGAACTCTTCTTTCTGCTAGTCCAGGTGTGTTCTTTTTCACCGTGAAACCCAACAGAAGTGCCTGCTCCCATGCTCTGTGAGATGGAAATGTCTGCAGGCTCAGATCCCAGAAGCAGGGATCTTCTGTGGTACTTCTCAAACCTGTCCATAACTAAGGAAATGCAAACTAGGGATGTGATTGCGGGAGATCCTCCAGATCCTAAGTCTCTGCAATAGGGAAAGAAATTTAAGGTGGATGGTGAGTTAAAACAGCGTGTATTCTGCAGGGAGGAAGATGGTTATTTCGCTGCTGGTGTATATTCTGCATCACTGTCTTCCTATTTCCACACAAACCCCATGGCACAGGACTGACCTGTCCCTTTGAAAGGCCATCCTTCCTCTTCCGGGCCGATTTCCAGCAGAAGGTCTCCAGAGTGAAGGACACTGTGTGCATTTGTCTGTGCCACGGTGCTGCAGGTTACCTACCCCAGCACGAGGCTTCCTTAAGTGCCACTAAAAAAAAAATAGTGATTTTATTTGTCTCTTGAGAGTACTCCTCCTGCAATATGTTATCTTTGAGGTTGGATACTAGGAATGATTTCTTCCCCTCCAGGGCTGTGCCAGGCTGCCCAGGGCAGGGGTGGAGTCCCCGTGACCCCTGGAGGGGTTTCCAAGCCCCCCGTGGAGCTGTGGTGCTGAGGGACAGGGGGCAGTGGTGCCCTGGCACTGCTGGGGGAACAGTTGGACTCTGTGAGCTGAAAGGTCTTTTCTGACCTCAGTGATTCTGCGATTCTGTGATTGTATCTAGCTCCCAGCGGAGGATAAAATACTAACATTCAAAAAAGGCATTAAAAAAAAAATATACTTCTTCTCTAGTTGCACACATTCTATTCCCAGCCCTCTGTGCATGATGGAAAGGGCTGGAGTGGAGAGATGAAAGGAGCTTTCTGGCTTGGGGTAGTCTAGAATTGCATTAGATGTGGGGGTTGAGAAAGGGAGCCTTCTGCTAGAAGAGGCAACGGATGAGGTATTATTTCATATATGTGTTTAACAAGAAGCAAGTATTGGTGTCAAGGGGTTTCTGCAGTTACTTTGCCAAAAAATAAAACTTTCAAAAACAAACTTAGATTTTTTTTTCTGTTGTAAAGTTGCTCTGAAGTGGTCTGAAAAGCGTTGGAAGTAGATAGATGGTCGGAGAAGGTGCAGTAGCAGATGCAGTGAGATGCTTTGCATTCCATAAATCATCTCTGTGTGCTGCATAGAATCGCAGACTGGTTTGGGTGGGAAGGGACCTTCCAACCCATCCTCTCCAGCCCCCCTGCACTGAGCAGGGATATCTGGAACTAGAGCAGGGTGCCTCTAAATGCCCATCAGTAGAAGAACCACTGACACCACAGTGGAACAGTTTTCACAAAACACAGCTGAGAACTGCGTGATTTGTGAATCAATAAAATATCTGTGATGGTGGAAACAAACTTTTTCACCAGAGCACCAGTCATCCCCTGGGAGGGAGAGATTTTCCTCCTGGACCATCTTACTGCTCCCAAACAGTCTGGACAACAACATCTGCTGGTGGCCCAGGTCGCTGGAGGATACCGAGGGACTTCCAGAGAAAATTGTTACGGTGATACAGATTCATTTTCAAGAAAGGGCTTGTAATTAAACATTTTGGAGTACATCTGGGCAGCCTGGAGGGTGTAACAGCCGTGCTGCACTGGATACAACATCCCCAAGGAACCTGAGTGTTGGACACTGACTCGGAGTGCAGCAGGGCTGTGCTTAAAGGAAAGAACACAAGAGGCTGTTTATAGCCCAGTGTGCTTCTGTAGCAATAACATTTCGCACAACAGCACTGTCCCTGATGTGGCTTCACTCCTGTATTTTCACCTGTCTCTGCCCTGCCCTGCCCTGCAGCTCACCACCATGTTTCTGAGATGGAGACATGGTTTGTGGAGCTGGCGGTGCCCTCAGTCTCCTGCTGTGATGCATGAGCCTGGGGCAGGCACCAGCATCTCTCCTGCCTCCAGTGAGCCCGAGGAACCAGTTGCCTGGCTGGAGGGATTCGGCAACGTGCTGGAACCTCCAGCTCCAGGTTACAGAGTCACAGAATGGCTGAGCTGGCAGGGCCCTCTGGAGATGCTCTGGTGTCCCCCCCTGCTCCATCCAGCAGGGGCACCCAGAGCAGGGGCCCAGCAGCGCAGGGTCCAGCCGGGGTGGGAATCTCTCCAGACAAGGAGACTCCACAGCCTCTCTGGGCAGCCTGGCACAGCCTCCCACACCCTCACACCAAACAACTTGCTCCTCCTGCTCAGATGGAACCTCCTGGGTTCCAGTTGGTGCCCCTTGGTGCCCCTTGCCCTGCCCCTGGGCACCACTGAGCAGAGTCTGTGCCCATCCTCTTGCCCCCCGGGCCCTTTATCTCTTGCTCAGCATTGCTCAGCTCCCCTCTCAGGCTGCTCTTCTCCAGCTGCACAGCCCCAGGGCTCTCAGCCTTTCCTGGGCACACATGAAGATGTTTCAGTCAAGCTTATTTTCATTTGAGGAAGCTTATTTTAATTTGAGAAGATTTAGAGCTGCTCTCTGCATTCTTTTCTTTCCAAACAGCTTGCAGTAAAAAAACATCACCACTTTATCTGAAAGCCTCAGATTTCAAAAGCTTTGAAATTTTAAGACTTACCCTCTACAGAACATGTGCTCTTCTAATTTTCTTTTCCATATCCTGTGCTAACACCCTTTTTAAATTAAAAAAGAAAAAAAATGTGGGCTAGCTCAGTCCATCCTCCCTGGGATTTTCTTTAGCATATCCAAGCTGGCATCTTCCTTGTTGGTTGGTGCTTCAGCTGGTGGTGCTCTAGGAGAGAAGGATCCTCCTGTGAATTGCATCATTCTGCTGCCTTTGCTGCAGGGATGTTGTTCATGAAGATGGCTAGAAGGAAGCTTTTTGTATTTTGTCTTGTTTCTCAAATTTTCTTTTCTCTAGTTTTCTGCAGGACTAGCATCCACGTGGGGCTGGCACAGTCAAATGCCCTGGGGGGAAACAGCAGGAGCACGCTTGTGCAGCCAGGTTCATGGCTGGCAGCCACCCCTTAGGTTGTCTTGGCTGTGTCTTGAGAGCACACCTTGTCCTATTAAACCGGCACTGGTGCTAAAGCCTCTCCTCGTGCTCCTGTCCTAAGGAGTCACATCAGTGCTGGCAAGTCAGGCATTGGGAAGCAGGAGGTCCCTTATCTCATCATCTGCTGTGTAACTGGGGTGAAAAATCTGACAGCGAGGGAAGAGTCTGGGGGTTGACTAAATTTGTCTTTCAATTGCACGCAAAGACAGATGAACTGGTTTTCTTTATGGAAGCCTAGAGCAGAGGCAGAAGGAGCAGATTTCCTGCAGCTGCCATCAGTTGAAAATGATTAGCTCAGCTACTCTTGTCTTTTCAGCATGGATCTAGCAAATAGGCTTTCTGGATCTCCATCACCTTAGTGATATGCATCTAGCATCGATGGTGGGACTTCCTGCATGCTTCTGCTAAAATAATCCCAGTTCCATAGGCTAAAGAAGCAATTACTCCATTTCCAGAAGTGGAAAATAACTCTTCTGGGGTGGCTTTTGATGCTGTTTTCACACCACCTTTGACAAATCAGTGGATTCACTAAGGGCTGTAGCTTTTCTTGAACAGGAGAGGAGGAGGGTGATGGTACCGATAGTGAGGCGGTGTGAGAAGGCATCTCTGAAGTAAAGCAGAGAGAAAATGGAGAAGGGAATGGCATGAAACAAACGGCTGGTCACTAGAGCAGAAAATTTGGTCAAGCCTGGTGGGGAAAACTGTTGAGTGTTCACCTCTCCATGCCTTAGGTGCATGTTAGCTTGTTCTTCTGTCCCTGCTTCGGCACCTACGTTCTCCAGGTTCTGTTTCCTGGCTGTGCAGGAGGAGCACACCTGGGTGGCACTGACAGCATCGCGGGGATGCTGAGGCTTGGCGGCAGGAGTGGCTGTTGGTCACTGCTTGCCTGTGTTGCCTAAGGAAATAGAGGAGGGATCTTCTGCCAGCGTTTATGAGTGGTGTGGGCTGAGCTAGAAGGGACCAGACAAGACAGGCATTAAGACCCGAGCTCATTGTTAGCTGAAACTGGGTCACTTGCCTGAAGGCTGCTGAGCGGCAAGAAGGCAGTGGGAAGAGCGACGAGGGCTGCGTGGGTTGGGCGGCTGAGCTGGCACAAGGCTGATCACAGCTGCCTGTGAGGATGTGTCTTAGAATCAGAGAACTGTTTTGGTTGGCAGAGACCTTTCAGATCATCGAGTCCAACTGTATGATCCCTGGAGGGGTTTCCAAGCCCCCCGTGGAGCTGTGGTGCTGAGGGACAGGGGGCAGTGGTGCCCTGGCACTGCTGGGGGAACGGATGGACTCCATGAGCTGAAAGGTCTCTTCCAACCAGACAGATTCTATGCTCTATCTAGGGTCTCTTTCAACCTAAACCAGTCTATGATTCTAAGTGTAAACACCATGGATTTGCCATCTCAGAGCAGTGAGTGAAGATGTTTGAAGATGGGTGATGTTAGGGGAAAGAGGAGCGTTTCATTTGATTAGCATGGTGCCTAAACCAGAGATTGTTCTGAACTCTGTTTGCATACACCGGCTTTCAAGGTGACCTCTTCCCTTGTCTGGACACAGCTGGGGTGGCTCTTTGGATAAGGTGTGCAAGCAGGCACCTTCTCTTCAGAGCATTCTCTTCTCCCCTCATTGCTCAGTTTGTCCGGTTGCTGGTCAGGGTGGAGCAGATCTCATGCAGAACCGTGGCAAGGACTTGACTATTCATGCAAGAAGACTATCAAGAAGATATCTAGAATCACAGAATCATTAATGCTGGAAATGACCTGCAAGATCATCAAGTCCAACCATCTACTAAACATTGTCAGGACCACTAACCCATGTCCTGAAGTGCCACATCTGGATGTTCATTGAACCCCTGCAGGGATGGTGACTCCAGCCCCTCCCTGGGCAGCCTGTGCCAAGGGCTCACCACCTTCCCAGTAAAAAAACTTCCTAATATCTAACCTAAACCTCCCCTGGTGCAATTTAAGCCCTTTTCCTCTTGTCGTATTACTGGTCACCTGGGAGAAGAGACCAACACCCACTGCACTGCAGCCTCCCTTCAGGTAGCTGTAGAGAGCAGTAAGGTCGCCCCTGAGCCTTCTCTTTTTCCAGGCTAAAGAACCCCAGGTCCCTCAGCTGCTCCTCATAAAATGTTTTCTCCAGACCCTTCCCCAGCTTCCTTGCCCTTCTCTGAACTCACTCCAGCACCTCAGTGTCTTTTTTAACCCTGTGGTGCCCAGAACTGCTCACTCATGTTCATCCAGGTCCTTTCCTGCCAGGCAGCTCCCCAGCCACTCCTCCCCAAGCCTGCAGCATTGCCTGGGGTGGTTGTTGTCACCCAAGAGCAGGACCTGGCACCTGGACCTGGCAAACCTCATCCCACTGACCTCAGCCCATCAATCCAGCCTGGCCAGACCCCTCTGCAGAGCCTCCTACCCTCGAGCAGATCGACACTGCTTCTCAGCTTGGTGTCATCTGCACGCTTGCCAGGGGTGCTTCGATCAATAAAGATATTAAACAAGACTGGCCCCAGCGCTGAGCACTGGGGAGTGGACAACAGCTGGATTTACCTCTGTTCACCACAGCTTTCTGGGCTTGGCCATCCCTCTAGTCCTGAACCCAGCAACGAGCACACCCATCCGAGCCATGAGCTGACAACTTCTCCAGGGGATGCTGTGGGAGATGGGGTCAGAGGCCTTACTGAAGTCTAGGTAGACATGAAGACTGGAAGACCAGCTGTAGATAGCAGTGGGTGTTTGCTGCTCAGAAGTCCCCCTCTTTGCTGTAGGAGAGTACAGCAAACTCCTTTCCAGTCTACTGCACTCCATGGACCAGTCAGGACGCTCTTTACGTGTGGAAGGTTGAGCACAAACCAGAGGCAGCTTCTCCAAAGCAGCCGTGCTGACTTTGGGCTCGTGCTGCTGCTTCCTGGCCCAAGCAGAAGTCTGTTTTCTGCTGAGCATCAGCGTGCTTGCAGCGTGTGCACGCTCCTTGGCCACCTTCTGCAAGTATCGCTCACACAGGAAAAACAAACTTTTTGCCACCACGCTTATCTCAAGGTGAACGCAGTATCTGAGCTCTGATTAAGGCAAAAATCCTTGCATTGAACTTTTCAGAACTAATACAAATTTATGCTGCAAAAACAGGGTTGCTTATTCAAAACAGGAGGCTTATTTGCAGCAGCTGCTGAGTCTGTAAACGACTTCAGCGTGTTATTTTGTCTTGGAAGAGGCAGAAAGAAACATCCACAGCAGTAAAACTTGGCCTGAACCGTTTGAGGTGACAGCAGCTTCTGCAAACCTGGGTGCTGCCAGCAGGTTCAAGCACTGCCTTATGGAGATGGATGGAAAGGCATCTCCACCCCGGGAGCACTGCCTGGCCTGCGCCTTGCCTGGACGAGTGTGCCTCTGCAAGGTAACTTTCCTTGATGTGCCAGGGGATGAGGTCATCTTTGCAACGAAGCAAGGAAGGACCCTTCAGATCTCTTCTGGTCAGAGCTGGTGGGTGGCATCTGGTGGCGCACGGGGGCTGGGGTTCAACTGCTGCAGCATCGTGCCTCCCTGGAGCGGTCTTGTGTGATGTGGTGGTGGTGGTGGGAGCGGGACAATGTGGTGGAAACCCCTAGCAAGCTCAAAAAGCCATCATCCTGAGGTTCAAGCCACTCTTTCCTGTTGCTGTTGTCACCTCGGTGGGCCCCAGTGCTGCAGCAGCTCGGTACTATGGTGCTTGTGTTGGTTGGATGCTCGGCTATCACCTTCCGTGTCGCCCCGTGATGGGTTTTGATTTCAAACAAGGTACCTTGTGCAGCCTCTTTTGAAGGGCGCTGTGCTTCTATTTCCAGACCTCCACTCCAGTTTTTCAAGGCTGCTTTGAATTCTAACTCCATCCTTCTGCATTTTTCTCTCCCAGCTTTGTGTTACCCGCAGATACAACAATTACTCTTCATTCTGTTTCATAAACGTTTGGGCTTTCGCTTTTGAGCCACAATATGGGAAACAGGAGTACCTGACTTAATTGCATTTAATAAACTTTAAATGCCTTTTTTTTTTCCCCCCCACCTCGCTGCTTGTCCCAGGGGTATTAAACCACATTTTCTGAATTATGACACATTTCCATAGATTTGCTTCTCCGAGGGACAGAGCTTTTCGTCTGTGTGGATATTCTGAGCTTATCCAACAAAAAAAGTGCACAAAAATGAAAGGCTCATGTCTGCTGCACTACAAACTACACAGTGAAACTTGGGAACTGGGGATGAAAGTTGTTTGCCTTGTTGGGTTTTTTTTTTCATTGCAGTGCCACTTTTGGAATCTTCTAGCAGAGAAACCCCCACCATTCTTGCGTTCTCCTAACGCAGATTTCGGGATGCCCGAGGAATGGCCACCCGCTGCTTCTGCACTTGGTGAAAAATGTACCCCAAAAATCTGAGAATTGAATTTCTAGACCTTTTCTTTGCTCGTGCAAATAAACTCGCTGCGATGGCTGCGGCAGCTGGTTCCCTTGTCATCCTCTTTCTCACGGACTTGGTGTGTGCTTCAGGGAAGCTTTAAAACATTCCCTGTTTGCATTTGAGCCTGCTCCTGGGAAGTCGTTGTCACTGATAAGCTCCCACCTGCTGATAAGGAGGCAGACTTGTTTTTCCTCTGTATTTTTATCAGCGCCTTTTCCAGCATCTGGGAGGCGAAAAACCCTCACAGAAAAGATCAGAATGGCAACAAAAAGCATGCTCAAAGGCCAGCTTCTGTCTCTGCGATACCACATGGAAACACGCTGAGCCACTTTGTGGTTTAATGCCTGTGGCAATTCTTCCAGAGGTTAAATGTAAATATTAGGGGTGTTGCAGATCCCAGCGTTTAAGGCGATTCCGTGCGCGTACATTCTTTAGGCTGATCAACAGAAAATAAAGATATGATCAAAAAGAGCTTTGGGAATGAAGTCCAAACACACACAGCAGCCTGCTTGCCTCTGCTCCAGTGTATTTCTCGAGGGCCAGCCTCAGATTAATCACTGTATGCATTTGTTGATTTTCCAGTGAGTACATCAGGCTAAAAAAAGTTACCTTTTCCACAGTGGGCTGCATTCAAACTGTCAGATTCATACATACACAGCTGCTGTGTTTATAGACAAGCCAATTTGCTGAAACATTCAATCAGTTCTAGTCAATTCTACAGAATATAGCTGAATTTTAGTGTCCTGATGGCCCCAAAGGTCACCTTAGGTTCTTGGTTACTCACAGGAACCTTCATAATCATTAAAAGGTAAAGTATAATCCAAAATTATGTGTTTGGTAATTTACCCCGTTTATTCCCACTCTTACATAAAATGCACAGATTGCTCTTTTAAGCAATATTAAGTAAAAAAAAAAAAAAGTGGTTTTGAGGTGTCTGGTGTTTCTCCTTCGTGTGCAGCCACGGTGGGTGATCCCTGCCAGCACCGATGATTAGAATATAAATGGTAATGGAATTGTTTAGTAGTTGCACCTTTTGCAAAGGACACGGACATTTATTCAGACCAGAGCAGATTAAAAGGAAAAAGGCTTTTAGCACCGCTTGGAGTTGAAATTAATCTTGTCTAGCTTTAGAAGCTTTACTCTTGTAATTTGGGAGTTGCTGGGTTTGTTTTCCTCCTTGGAGCTGACTCCCCTATGAGCTTCATTAGGACCAAATAACTCTCAAAATACTCAGGCACCTGCATGTAAAGTGAAGTGCGTGCACATTAATTCCACAAGATGGGAAGGTGGATGCTCTGCTGAATTAGAGGCTGAGCAACTGCAGATTTTCCGTTGCCGTCACTGCTGTGATGGACACGGAGCCAGCGCTGCTTTCGAAGGGGGGGGATTATGCCAAAACACCCTTTTTAGTGACTGAAATCATATTAAATGATATTATATGACGTACAGTTTCATATTCAAAATTATCGCAAGCAAAGACATATAAATTGAAGTTTTCACATAAATCTTTTTTTTTTCTCTCTCTTTTTTTCTTTTTTCTTTTTTTTCTGTAGTGCATCAAAATTCCCAGAGCTGATCAACCAAATCTAGTGCAGAAATTTGACTTCTGCGTATCAGATGTTGCCAAAGATAATCCTCAGGGAAGCTTTGAGTGTGTCGAGCAGCGGGAGTCAAGGTAAGTTGTGCCAAACGTTTTCTTTCATGGCAAGTGTAGGTAGATTCTGTGTCTCTCACGATGTGGCAAAAGCCTTTTAACAAGAGCACGCCCCTCGTGATGAGCTGCAGCGTGGTTCCTTGATAATTATAGATACTATAGATACTATATATATATATAAATATCTATAGATATTTATAGATACTGTATCTATAAATATAGATACAAAACCTTCTTGGTTTTGCTCTTTAAAAAGTAGCCTTTTAAGTGCTTTCTCACCTCTTACTGCTGTTTTAAGATCGCTGGGAGCTCAGCACCATCCAGGCTACACCAGATGGATTCTACAACCATACATAAATAGGACTGTGGTTGGCAGCTTGCTGGCCGCGATGGGTAGTTGTCTTATTTTAAGAACCACGTAAATCCGTGACCTTACCCATAACTGTGTGACCGTGGTGTTTCAGAACCCAAACATAATACAGCAGCAACCTTGTCCTGGTCCATTGAGCCCAAGTGAACGGTGTCAACCAAAAAGGCAGGAAAATACTGTGCTTCTACACCGTGTTCGCTCCGGCTTCCAGAATGTTACATCCAGCGTGTCACCGGTGTAGTCCGGCGGTGTTGAATAACTGCTTGTGCCATTTAATTAAGTAGGACACGTCAGGCAGAGGCTGTGCATTGATCTGGGAAGCTGGTAGCAGGCAGACGCACCCACGCAGCTCTCCAAAAGGCACTGCTCAGGGTCTCAGCCACAGGAAAGCCTCTGCCCTCAGGTTCAAAACAGGGGCTTGTCTAGATAGGGGTTTTTGGAGAGCAGTAAGAAGATGAGCTGATTTAATAGCTCTTGGCCTAACAGGCAGTGTCTCAGCATCCTCCTCCTCCTCTTTCTCCCCTTGCATTTGTTCCCTTCCTGTAGTCGATGGGATTGGCAAAGAGGCAAATGGTTTAGTGGCCACTGAGGGGGGCCAGACAGCTGCCGAGGCTGGCACAAAGCACAGGGCAGGAGTGCGTGCTGGGGTGACAGGTCCTGCCTCTGCTCCTGGCTCGCATCTCCCAAGCATCTCCTTCTTCAGGAAGGAGCACCTTCAGTTCAATTAAACTGTGGGGTTTTTTAAATAAGATTAAAGTTAAGCTGCTTTTAGCTCTGGATAATTCTGAATAGCATGCCTAGGTAGTTTTAATGTGGTCTTACTAACGTTCTTCAGCAGTCTAACACAACCTAGCTTTGAGAGGTCCTTTGTAGCCAGCAAAGTGCCTGTGGAGTTCACGCAGAACTTGTGTGGTGTTACACACAGAGTCCTTGAAAAAAACCCAGAAAACCATAACGGGACTCTGTGGGATGTCTAGCCTAATGTTGTGCTCAGGGCAGGTCTAGCTTCAAAACTGCCTGAGATATTGAAGATGCACAGCGCATGGAGGGGGATTACCCAGCATCTTGGCCAGTGTTGGGCCATTCCCATGCTGAAAAAACACATAAAGGCAGTGATGTTCGAGGAAACAGGCAGCAGGTGAGAGCTGCCCTTTAGAAGGCAAGAAAGACCTTCTCTTCTGTTGTAAATGCAGTGGTTTTTGGAGGAAGGAATAAACAGACAGCTCTAGGCTGTGGACAAAACAGCAGCTGTATCCTGATGTATTCGTCAGTGGCTTGGTCCATCTCTGTGACTTAAAGAAATGATGCGTTAAGATGGGATGCGAAGGGTCAAGAATCAATTCTTGGAGCCTTGATGGGGAGTTTTAGGGTGGTTAGTGTTTTGGGTTAGCTAAAGCTGGTGCCCTTTCTCTGGTCAGAGCTGTTGCAGTGTGCTGGACTAAGGGTTGGACCTGATGATCTCGAAGGTCTCTTCCAACCAAAGTGACTCTGCGATTCTGTGAATGGTGGGTGCTGCACGGTGTACCCGTTAAGAGCAGTGGTAGTTAGGCCAGTTTAAATGAAGCCACTGTTAGTCAGCCAAGTTGGCCTCCTGCACCACGGGCACGCTTTTGGATTGACCATGGAGTACCAGGCTCCTCCACAAACACATCTTGAAGCCCAGCACCCGCCCCAGTGCTGGTGAGGAGACCTCCCTGGGGAGACCTTGCCCTCCTGCAAGGCTTGCTCTGAGTGCCTCTTCTCCGAGGGGAATCCTCGGAGAAGCAGGCAGGTGGACCAGCTCTGTCAGAGCAGGCAACAAGGAGGGTGGACGTCTTTGAGAGCAAGGTGGAGACCAGGGCATGGGTCTCAAGAGAAGGTTGGCTTGCCCTCCCTGGTTCTCCGGGCACCGCTGGCCGCCTTGAGCAGAGGCGAGGAGATGTGTCCTGAGCTGAGAGCTGGTGGAAAGCCTCGGGGGGCAGGACTGGCATCAGGGTACCCACACTGACTGCCGGAGTTGTCCCCACAACTGTCATTGCAGCAGTTGCCAGTAGAGCCACCAGCACTGTCCCGAGCCTGCCTCTCAGGTACGGTTATGTGAGGACCCTGTCGTTACACCGACAGGAGAAACGGAGGCGATTTGGATGTGTCGGGACCGTTTGAAGCACGTTCACCCCCTAGCTAGCTGTCACAACTGGGAAACCTTTTTTTTTTTTTTTTTCCTCCTGTTAAGACAGATTTTAAAGTTCCTCATACAACCATCCTTCTAAACCTGAACTAGTGCTCAGGCTCAACCTCTTTCAATGTTTTTATAGTTCTGAAGCCTCGCAACTCAGTTGCCTGGGATTAATACAGAATAAAATTACAGTATGTGCAACAAGTGATTCCTATCTGGCGACCAGAAAGCGCATGATCCAGGTGGAAGAGGATTCGTGCAATCGAAGGGCAAAGTTTATTAAACCATGTGGACCAAATTTAGGTATGGTCGTATTTCATTTATCTCCTAGATGTCTGTAAGTTTTTTTAACTCGGTAGTTCGTCGTTTCCAGCACAGCCCTGGGAAAGGTGATGTGCCCAGAGATCTCGGGTGTAGGCAGATTGCCCTCACGCTACAGATGTGCAGCCTCCCGTTGCTGCAGTCAGAGATCAGCCCTTTTTCCTCCTAGTCCTTCCTTGACTGGTTGCAGTTTTGACCACTGAGGTGAGGGGTTTTACCACCCCACGCCCTTAAATACTGTGATTTACAACTTTGGGCGTGTGACAGCACTTCTGAGTACCCAAATACTATGCTAAACCATTAACCTTAATTTATAATCTGAGGAAAAATGACATTGAGGACGCCTCATGTTCAAATTCATACACTGAATAGGAAAAACTTCGCTTTTCGCACTTGCTAATGCTGATTAAATTTATTTTTATCTCCATCATTAATGAGCAACTGTTACTACATTGGCTGGGTTTGGGTTTCTTTATGAAAAATGAGTTAAGTGTGGTAACGTTGGCATCTTCCCATGGATTTCACCATTTTCCACAAACCAAAAAGGTTTTACGTGTTATTAGTAATCATTAAACTGTTCTGAGACCCGTTTCCCTGAGGAGATGGAAGGTGAGCATCCATCCACCGTAGGGGCCCCCAGTGGTACAGGCAGCGGTGGTCCTTCTCTCAGCAGCCAGCTGAGCCAGCTACATCCATCTTTCTGGAGTAAAACAGGCTGTCACTGGGCAGTGGCTGCGGCTCTCCTCCAGCACGAGCATCCCGGGCAGCCGCGGTGCGACGTTTGCTCTGCCTCGACGTCCCACAAAGCGTTTCAAGCCAGCAAGTGGTGGCTTTTTTGGAGACGCAGACCCAAGCGTGTGCTGTCCTTGGCACCCAAGCGAGCTTGGCATGGGTTGGCAGCAGGACGTGGTGTTGGGACTGCTTCCCCCGCGTGCTGTACGCAGCGCTTGCGCGGCGGCGTGAGAGGAGCCGCGCTCGTGCGTCCCAAACCACCTCGCCGGGGACGTTCCGGTCTCCGTGCGAACCAACCGCGTGATTCCCGGTGGTGGGTTAAATACACCTCAGGTGAATGTTGCCTGTTAGATGAGTGGAGCCAGGAGACTGTCAGCAGGACAGCTGTAGTGTCTGGAGGTGCTTTCGTTTCAGACTGGCGTTGAGGAAGCTCAGGTAGGACAGGTTGAGCTGCTGGTGACGTTGGGTGACGTTGCCGCATGCATCCTGCAGTACAAACCAGGAACAGGGGCTGTTAGTTGTGTAAATGCTTGGTTATATTTTCCTTTTATTGCTTTTTTTTTTTTTTCCTTTTAAATGATTCAGAGACATGACTTTAGGAGGCGTTCTGTTTGAACGCCGCTCCCGCTGTCAGCTCTGCCTGGGGTCTGCACGTCAACGTTCGATTTCACTTGTCCCAACGCCTGTGACGTGCTCAACCAACAGCTGCCAGGTTCATACCGTTAGAGAAACTCAACGGGGTGTGCTCACACCCTGAGGTGTGCTCAGGTTTGGCCTCCATGGCAAAACAGAAACAATTTTTTGCTCTTCCTGGGGACAAGCAATGCAGAAGCACAGCTCAGTCCCCGTGTCTGGGGAAGAGAGCAAGCCCCACATCTTCTCAGCAGTGCCCACTGAGTCTCCTCCGTGTACCAAAGGTGAAGTTCTTGGTTTGAGGGAAGTGCCCGGTTTGTGCCACGTCCTCTGTTGGGTTGCAAACGACGTGCGTTACAGTGGTTCTCTGAAATACTCTGATTTTTTAGTTAGTTAGTTCTGTGCAATAGCCAGATGCTATTTAAGAAAACTGAGTTGGGACGTTTGGGTTTTTGGCAACTGAAGGCTTTTCTGGGTTTCTTGGAAGACTGCAGTTCAGGTTGCTGTTAAATTCTGGGGGCATCCCTTGCAGACATTGTCCCTCCGCTTGAGAAGCGTGTCCTTTCAGAGAATTACTGTAGATGATTGAATCCAAAATGCTGTCCAGGCCGTGCTTTAAAGCTCCTCTGGCCTTGGTCTGAAGAACTGTCAGATTTTCACTGTATGTTTTCTGACAAACCTGTTCTTGTTCAGCAAGAGGGGAACATTTCAGCTTAAAATGTGCTATAACTTACAATAATCCAAGCGATCAACACCAAGTGTCAGTAGCTTCTTCAAGCAGCGATGCAATTAATCGTGTAGACTTAGTCCCCTAGGCATCAATTAGGAATCTTTTAGTTATGTGGAAGACCCTTGGATCCCACTGTAGGGTACTCTTCTAAAACGCTTTAAAAACCTGGGCTTGGGTATTCACTGCTTAATCTTATAAACTGGAAAAGTAATAAAAGCACTATCTGTGTAAGTATCAGTAAAGTCATCCTCTTGGTATCACTCCTTTACCAGCTTTTTTTTTTCTTATTTTTTTTAATATTGAATATCTTTTTGTTAATGCCTAGCTTGATACATCTTTATTACCTGTAGTCCTTCAGATCTTGAAACGCTAACTAAATACAGTTTTTAGAGTATATCTGGCTTGGTAAATTCTTTTAAATCAACTTCCTCGTCTTCTCCCAACCTCATATTATCACCTTTTTTTTTTTTTTCTTTTATTTTCTTATTATTTTCACCGTTACTTTAGGAAGAAGACCCCCTGTCAGAAGAGCACCCAAAAGCAGTCCAGATCCTGCGCCCGTGAGGAAGAGGTCGACCCCCATGAACCCTGCCAACACGGTGCGGAGGGCTCGCGCCAACAACGCCGTCTACCAGCGACCCTACAGGGACAGGGTCATTCACTTGCTGGCGCTGAAGAGTTACAAGAAGCCAGAGTTACTTGCTCGCTTGCAGAGAGACGGTGTCAGCGAAAAGGACAAGGACTCCCTTGGAATCATCCTGCAGCAGGTGAGATGGTGCTGTTTGTGCCAGCACTTTTCCCCTCCAGCTATTCTTTTAGTTGTGATTTTGAGTTGCGCTACTCCAGTGTTTGAATTGGAAGACAATAAAATGCAGAAGATAATAAAATGCAGAAGATAAAAAAATGCACCCCAAAGTGTGAGGAAAGGAAAGAAAGATTACAAAATCTGGGGGGATCCTTTCTGTTTTGCTAGAGTGGCAGGCAATAATCAACTAGTTCTAGCTTTGCTGCTCATAATGTCTGTTTTTTTTTTTTTTACTGACTCTTTTACTTGGGCTGCCTAACTGAGAGAAACTGACCCTGCATTCTCTCGATTTTGTGACGCTGTTTGTCACAGTACCTAGTACTTTTTGCAACAGAGAGGTTGTGTAGGCTGGTGTTGCACTGGATCCTAGCTGTTGGCCCTGTAAGTGGTACTTGGCTTCTCTGGGGACCCGTTAGAATTGCAACCCAGGGAGGGCTGTCCTGGCTGAAGTGTTCCTGAAAACAGTGGTGGTCCCATCTTGAGCACAGCGTTTCTTTGCTGTCGTGGATCATGGAATCATAGCATCGCGGGGGTTGGAAGGCATCTCTAGAGATCATCGTGTCCAACCCCCCTGCCAGAGCAGGGTCACCCAGGGCAGCCCACACAGGAACAGAGCCGGGGGGGCTGGAAAGTCTCCAGAGCAGGAGACTTAACAACCCCTCTGGGCAGCCTGGGCTCTGGCACTCTCACAGTGAAGAAGCTCCTCCTCAGGTTGAGGTGGAACCTTCTATGCTCAAGTTTATACCCACTGTTCCTTGTCCTATTGCTGGGCACTGCAGAAAAGAGCCTGGCCCCTTCCACTGGACACCCACCCCTCAGATATTTGTAGATATTAATGAGGTCCCCTCTCAGCCTTCTCCTCTCAAGACTAAACAGCCCCAGTTCCCTCAGTCTTTCTTTACAGGGGAGATGCTCAAGTCCCTTCATCATCCTCACAGCCTCCACTGGACTCTCCAGTAGATCCCTGTCTCTCTTAAACTGGGGAGCCTATCCACTAGCCTGCTATCCACTAGGACTCCAAGGTCTTTCTTCACAGTGCTGCTTTCCAGCAGAACAACCCCTAACCTGTGCTGGTGCCTGCCGTTAGTCCTCCCCAGATGCAGGGGAGATGGCATCTTTTATCTTCCTTGGAACCTTTTTTCATTCAGTAGCTTTTCCAGTGTTCCTTTCAGTCCCACTCATATTTCTCTGTCGTATCCATCAAAATTATTGGTCACCCTGTAGTGCTGTGTGGATGATACTTCTAAGCTGTGTGTTCAAGAGTGTCACTTAGGAATTTTCTACTAAAACACTTCAGAGAAGGCTTTGTAAAGTATCCTGAGAAGCAGCAGGTCCTCTCTTGCTTTTTAAATACTCCCTGTGGACTGCATTATGCATGTATTAATACGTAAAGTAGGAATATTTCCTGTTTACCCAGGAAGAAAAGTGGTCTGGAACCTATTTAAAGGGAGTAACGTTCAACATTTATACAGCTTTGGTTGATCCTACTAAAAATGATGACATAAAACTCATCCCTTGAATATGTTGAGTGTGGTTGCTTTGTTTTCCCAGTGCAGTGGTAGGGTATTTTCACCCTGAGGACATGTGCAATTTAACGACAGCCATGTCCTTACATATACACTGAAGTAGTCAAACAATATTCATCATAAAATTCCAAAAGCAGATCCTCCCTAGAGAATAAAAGGTGCAAAAACTTTCTCCCATCCCGTGATGCATGGCAAAGCTTAAGGAGACTTTCTTGGGGTCTCCTTAAGTTGGTACCCTCATCAGCAGGTGAATTGTGAACTACCACACGATACTGGTTTCTACCCAGAAATGGCCTCGTTAGCAGCACTACGCCCAGAACAGCCTCAGCTGTGTTTTTTTAGCTTCATAATGAAGCTTTTTTTCGTACAAATTTAAAATCAGCAGCTAAGGTCGGATGTACACAGATTTGCTTCCCTTACAGTGCACTTTTAGTTCTGTTTTTTCAACAAGTGAATGACTGTTTCAGGGCATTTTTCTTACTTTTGAGGACTTTTTTAGGCTGGGGACAGACAGACCTGCACACAGACATGAATGGGCAGTGTTTATCTGTCATGTTTTGGAGGAGAAAATAGTCAAAGCTGCAAAAAATGGTAGTGGTGTTGATCACAGGATCATAGAATGGCTTTGGTTGGAAGAGACCTTTCAGCTCATGGAGTCCATCCGTTCCCCCAGCAGTGCCACGGCACCACTGCCCCCTGTCCCTCAGCACCACAGCTCCACGGGGGGCTTGGAAACCCCTCCAGGGGTCACAGGGACTCCATCCCTGCCCTGGGCAGCCTGGCACAGCCCTGGGGAACCCTCAGGGCACTGAAGAAATTGTTCTTCAGCTCCAACCTAAACCTGCCCTGGGGCAGCTTGAGGCCAGTTCCTCTTGTGCTGTCCCTTGTCCCTTGGGAGCAGAGCCAGACCCCCCTGGCTCCAGCCTCCTGCCAGGAGCTGTCAGAGCCAGAAGGTCTCCCCTCAGCCTCCTTCTCTCCAGGCTCAACAAGCCCAGGGCCCTCAGCTGCTCCTCAGCACCCTTGTGCTCCAGCCCCTTCCCCAGCTCCGTTGCCCTTCTCTGGCCACGCTCCAGCCCCTCAATGTCCTGCTGGGAGTGAGGGGCCCAATCCTGACCCCAGGATTCCAGGGGCGGCCTCCCCAGTGCCCAGTGCAGGGGCATAATGATGAGCTAATCAGCATTTTCTATCAGTCAGATTGACAGAGACTGTTTTTCTCTGAGGTTTTCTCTGAAGCTCTGAACAGTTGTCGGGTGTTCAAGTCTAAACCAGGTGTCAATGGCCTTAAGGTTTTACCAGGTCATTTTAACTTCTTTTAGTATACTTTGTAATTTTCTTATGAAGGATATAAACCCATTTTATTTTCAAAGGCAGGCAGAGGACCCTCCGATGACAGTACCGTAACGGTCCGTGCCTGGGCAATGGAGAGTGCACCTGAGCCTGCACCAGTGTACACCTCTCCTCAAACATTTTAGTACTAAATCTTGTTTTCAAAATAGAACTTGATAGATATGAGTACTGTTACTTTTTTTTCCCAATCGGTAAAACTTAAAAAAAACCTAATGCATTAGATGGAAAAAAAATCATCTTTGTACTAAAAGTGGTTGTTAGGTCATCACATGAAACCGTTTGGGAGAAGGCGTGCTGGACATTAGGAAGTTCTTCACCTTGAGGGTGGTGAGAGGCTGTGCCAGGCTGCCCAGAGAGGTGGTGGCTGCCCCATCCCTGGCACCATTGCAGGGGAGGTTGCCCGGGGCTCTGAGCACCCTGCTCTAGCTGCCGATGCCCCTGCTCCCTGCAGGGTCGTTGGATGAGGTGACCTCCAAAGCTCCCGTCCCACCCAAGCCATTCCATGATTCTAAGCTGTAGTTTCTTGTGACTCAGGCACTTGAGAAAGAAAAGTGGTGCTGTTTATGGAGAGAAATGGCATCTTGCTGTGGTCCTTAACGTGCCGACGGGAAGCACGTGTCGTTCCCAGCGTGGCCCGGGCTCTGCTGCAAGACAAAAGAGCAGCAGCTCTCATCCTGAAGTGAACTCTGGACCTGTGTGTAGAGATAGCATTCTTCTGTTCTTGAAGGAAGAAAATGAATGAAATGAGAATACAAGGCCTCTTGATGCATTTAGTGCATTGAATTTAATTAAAAAAAATAATGAAAAAAATAGAATAACGTTTAATGTAAATGGAGATAGACATTTTTGGCACCGTTTCCCCACGTTGTCAACGCTGTATTAGAGACAAGAGACCAGACAGTGGCGTAGAGAGAGGTTTTCATTCCATACGTGCTGGCAGCAGTTTGGGATTTTCTTACATCTAAATTCCCACATCCAAAATTGACCGCACTGGTAAAAACTGGTGCTCGTTACATGAGAGCCACTTTGATCTTCACATCTTAAAAAACCCGGAAAATGGATGCGTGGTTTCGTTGTCAGCTTTGATTTAGCTTTTCAGTACCAATCTTATTTCTGTAGTTTGCATTTAGGTATAATAAACGTTTATTTTCTTAAATGTAGGTAGCCAGCCTGAATCCAAAGGATAATTCTTACATTCTGAAGGATTCTATATATAAAGACATTCAAAAAGATTGGCCTGGATACAGTGAAATAGATAAAGAGTCATTGGAGTTAATACTTTCTAGGTAAGTTCAGTCTCTAGGGGAAGGAAAACAGCCATTTAAAAAAACTCCTCTGGGAAATGAACATCTGTCTTCACTCTAATGAAGGAACTGTGGCACAGACAGTTTTGCCTTGTAACCTGAAACGTTGGGTCCTTCTTACAGAAAACTAAGTTCGTCTGAGAATGCCTCCAGCGCTGATCATTCGCAGTGTTGTGATGCTTCCAATAAAGATGCTCCATCAAGTTCTCAGGTATTTTTTTTTTTCTCTTAACATGATTTATAGTGCGTTAAGATTGATTACAGTTTATATCTGTAAGCTACATTGTGAAGTACCAGTATTGTATTTAACACATGAAGAACAGAAGCATTTATTTCTAATTAGCTTGATGATGTCTTTAAAGGCACTTGGCCCTGTCAAAGGCTGCAGTAAACTTCTGGTCCGGGAGCTAAAAAGCTGCTGTATCTAATGTTCTGTGTTTCAGAATGTTTATTCAGAAAAATAGAGAACAGTGTCTACACAGTGTTTTGTAAATACACCTGCACTTCTGGCAGGGCTGCCCCTGTCCTGTTGGAACAAGCAGCACGTTGGCCCGAGTGATAACTGTCCATCCATCCATCGGACACGGACCTCGGGGAAGCCAAGGTGGTGGAGTTGCCATCCCTGGCTGTGTTTAAAGACAGGCTGATGTGGCACTGAGTGCCATGGTCTGGCCGATGTGGTCGTGTTGGGTCATGGGCTGGACTTGATCTCAGAGGGCTTTTCCAGACACTGTGATCCTGTGAAATTCTGCGAGGTGCTTTCTGATATGTCAGGTATAATAAAGGAAATACGCACAAACATCCCTGTGATACTCTAAATAGAAAGCTTAGAAAAGCCTGGAATAAGGACAAACCACAGCAGTGATCTACTCAGAGGATTATATTTTTCTTCCCTATAAGGCATCATTTAAGGACCCATCTTGGTTCAAGGTAGCCCAGGTGTGAAGAACTCAGATCTGAGACAGCAGGTAGCCCCTGTGCCTTCCCCCAGCCTTCTCTCACTTGCAGCACGTCCCGTTTTTCACCAGAGGATGATGTTAACCCTTGTAGAAGCAGCTTGGAAAAACTCCACATAAAAGGAGTTCCTGTAAGGAGAAGTCTGATACTTCCTGTGACAAAAAAGTGCCCTTGGGTGCACGCAGGTGCCTGCTCCTCGGGGCCATGTGTGGCTCTGTGACAGCAAAGGGCTCCTGCTGGACCCGGAGTGTCCAAACAGAAATTGGTACCTAAACAGTGCCAACCTGACCTCCTTGGTTTGGTGAAGCCTTTCATGGAGCTGCTATAGAGAGTGTGGTTCTCCCAAAGCCTTTTAGCTGTAGATTTGAGGAACAACTTGATAAATCCCAATTAGACAGTCAGAATTAAATAAATGAGCAGCATCCTTGTTTGACAGCTAAACTTAGATAAGAAAGAGAAACCAGGACCTACTGGAGAGAGTCCAGAGGAGGCTGGGAAGATGGTGAGGGGCTGGAGCATCTCTGTGCTGGGGCCAGGCTGAGAGCCCTGGGGCTGTGCAGCTGGAGAAGAGCAGCCTGAGAGGGGAGCTGAGCAATGCTGAGCAAGAGATAAAGGGCCCCGGGGGGCAAGAGGATGGGCACAGACTCTGCTCAGTGGTGCCCAGGGACAGTACAAGGGGCACTGGGCACCAACTGGAAGCCAGGAGGTTCCCCCTGAGCAGGAGGAGCAAGTTGTTTGGTGTGAGGGTGTGGGAGCCTGTGCCAGGCTGCCCAGAGAGGCTGTGGAGTCTCCTTGTCTGGAGAGATTCCCACCCCGGCTGGACCCTGCGCTGCTGGGCCCCTGCCCTGGGTGCCCCTGCTGGATGGAGCAGGGGGGGACACCAGAGCATCTCCAGAGGGCACTGGCAACCCCACCATGCTGGGAGCCTGTGCTTTCAACAACTGCCTCTTCAGAACTGCTCCTTTCTCAGAACGGGAGCAAAACTTAACCCTCATCACGTTTTCCCATGTCGTTTTTCTGTTGGTACAGACAGAGCTTTGGAATTTCAGTGGCTTAAATCCTCTGATGAACAAAAAGAAGAGGATCTCTCGCGTGACCTGCCAGGTCCAGTCGTCGTTCAGGGCCCACTTGTTTGCCTCCCGACAGAAAGCCACTGCTGCCCACCCACCGCCAGCGCCCGCTGCCGCAACCCCTGCTCCGCCACCGCCCCCCGTGCACCCTCCCTCTCCAACTGCCAGCACCAGTTCCCCCAGCACCCCCAAGGGCCGGGGCACCTGGGACCTGCCGGTGGGATGCCCCAGTCCAGGTAGCACCCGTGAGAAGAGAAAACGGCGGCACAGCTCTCGGATTCCCTCGGCAACCCCCCCGGTGCCACCGCAGCCTCCCTGTTCTGAGGCCAAGAAGCGTGCGGAGCTGCAGCAAAAGCCCAAGTGGTTAATAAAGCTCTTGGAGAAGTACAGCAGCGAGACAGAGGACACTACGAGTGTGAGCAAGGAGGAGGAAGACCTCAGTGAAAAAGAAACTGCCAAGGTGGAAAAATTCCACCAGTTGGACTCGGGTAAATGTATTAATTAATGTGTTCCTTTTCCTAATGACTGTATGGGTGCCCCTGGTAAAAAAGGGACCAATATAGTCACGTGCAGGACTGGAAAAGCAAATGGTTTGTTTTTAACCTTGCTGTGTATTAATTGCTTTGCTCTTATTCCTACTTTATGGTCAGGAAGAATCAGCGTTTTCTTTCTGCATTACCTTGTAAATATTATTAAAAAAAAAAATAACAAAACAAACAGAGGAAAAACTGAACACCACCCCCCCCAAAAAAAAACCAAACCAAAACCAAACCAAACAAAAACACATAACAAACCCCTCCAGCTGTGGCTGAGCCATGTCAACAGATGCGCTTGGAGTTTTGGAAGCGCAATGCTCGCAGCAGAACTGTTCACATCAGATCTTCTGTGACTGCTGATACTGCTGCTTGTGTGTCTTTCAAACTTTGCTCACGAGCAGAACATCACCTCGTAGCTCTTTTCTCTCCTCATGGACTTAAAGCTCAGGTAGTGTTGAGATTGACAAGAGTGGTTGAGCTTTAAGAGAAGTACTGTGTTTAATCAGTGGTGGTGCAAGGTAATAATGAACGTAAAGGTTTGTGTGCTCTTTAAGCTTGCCACAAAACCCCAGATGAAAAGCAGAGGGAGATTACCAAGATTCTGAGTGTTCCTTCCCGTCCCAGATAGCTTTTCCTTACAGCAGCTGTTTGGCTTAGGGACCACAAAGACAGGGGGCTCCTGAAATATTCCTTTAAAGAGAAGCATTAGAGCTTAAGTGTACTGTGCTTTCATAATGCCATTTAAAAGAGCAGAAGAGCAATTTACAAGTGCAAATAACTTCCAAACCTGGTATTGCCATGTTAATGAAGAGGAGTCTTTCTTGCAGGTTACTGAAGCCTGAATGCCAGTAACCCATATACAATTCTATTGACTTCCCTGCTGGGAAGAGTGATGGAATTAAATCTAACTCTGGATATCCGTAATTGTCAGGGGATGAGGGACAATAATAGGGCTTGAAAAGAACTTCAGCTTTCTACTCATACTTCCTGATGGAACCTGGCTGTTTAGAGATACGTATGTGGATGAAAATATATACATATATTTCTGTAGCAAGCTGTTGTCTTTTCTGCAGCTACATCTGTTGCTGCATAACCTGAATTGCTGTGCAGATGCCACCTCATGTCTTCAAATGCAAAGAGCTGACCTGAGGTTAATGCTGCAGCAGTGCAGAAGCTGCAGAACAAAGCAGCTGTGCCCTCTGTCTATTCCCTGGCGCTCCCTGCTGCGGAGAAGGTCGTGCTAGCCCTATTATTAACTTGAAGAGCTTATTCCAAGTAATTTACTGTGAGAATAAAACTCTCAAGTATTTTTTTACAAGCCCGCCGGGTTGGTATTGTCTGCCTCTGTTCAAAATCTGTTTATCACAAGTGTCAAAATTCTGCTTTTCTGTAGGGGTTAAAGAAACTTGCGCTGCCTCCAAAGATCCTCTTCCATCAGCAAGTGAACAACCAGACTACTTACTGTGAGTAAAATAGCAATTGAGTCTCTTGCCGTTCACTGAAGGAGATGAAAAATCACCTGTAAAAACTCCTGTTTATCTACAAAATTTGAAAATTTACCCAAGTGCAATCTTAGAATAATGGCAAGTTCCTTTAAGTCACCCAGTGCCTTATTTGAGGACCTGCAAGTTTTAAACTCTGTGGTTGTCCCTTAATTATTGTGAGGGAAAGCAGGTGTTAAAAAGAACCTTTAATATGCTTTAGAAGAAGACTTGCAACATTTAATGTCATTCCTCAGGAAAAAGGGGTGTTAAAAAGAATTTTTAATGTACTTTAGAAGACTTGAGACATTTAAGGTTGTTCTTCTTCAAGAAAATAATGAAAAAGGAATATGAACATGGTCTGTTGTTCTTCTTAGAGACGAGGCTTTGCAGGGGGAAAGCTGAAAATACTGAATATGTAAATTTTAACACCTTCCCTGTGTTTTCAGTGCCTGGTGCATCCCAGCTGGAGTGGTGGGGAGGGAAGATAGCAGACTGTTAACATCCAGCTTTACAAAGCCCATATCTGAGCTAACAGGAGTTAAACCACCTAAAGTTATTTCTAAATCTTTGACGTAAAATTAGCTTGAATTACAGCAAAATACCCGACTTCTTCATAGATCTGCAGACCAAAGAGCTGGGAAAAACAGAAGAACTTCAATTCAGATTTTAAATTGTAGCTGCTTTTGTCTACCAAGCAAGACAAAAAGACATTAAGCTTGCATGTGAAATGTTAGCATTTCTGCAATGACTGGCACACTGCAGTCTGTAGAATTGCAGAAGGACTTCCCAGTGAGCTTAATTTTATCTCCTTAACAAGTTGTCACATATCAGATCAACGCTCCCGATAGTTAAAGTTTACCTGCTCTATAAAAATGTTTTTCATCCATGGCAGGTATTAGAGAACTCACCTTAAGATGGCATAGCTCTAGTAACAGAGTCATCTGGCTGCCTACGTACTTTCTGAGAACACGAAAGTTTTTCTATCAGGAGGACTTTACTGTTGTAAAACAGAGAAGTAACATCTGCAAATGCCCAGTGCCTGGGCTTTTTCCCCACTGTTTTTACTGGTGGCCGGTTTACAAAATGTGAGAGTGCAGTCACTGGAATAACTTGGTCAGTGAAACCTGAATTTCTAATGACATTATTTTTTTTGTGGGGTGATGGGCACAACGGGGAGCAATCTACAGCTCTTTCTTCCATAGGAAGGTTGAGTTTGAAAAGGTTTTGATGGGCCTTCAATGCTCAGTAAGGTACTTGGTTCTTTGATGTAATCAAATGTTAAAGTTGGATGCCAATAGCCATTCCTAAAAGATAATTAAAAAATAAACGACCAAAAAAAAACCCCCTTCAGCAATATTTACATGAAATTGGCTTAGTTCCAGTTGGGATTAAAAGCTTCAATGAAGAACTCCCTGTGAAAGGAGCAATGTCTGGAACAATCTGAGAGAGAACCTTCTGGCCACAGTGTCCTGGAGAAAGATGAGGTTGCGCTGTTTCAGATCATCTACCTGGTTGAAACCTGAGAGACATTTCATCCATTTTAAAGGGCTTTGATAGTTTATTCCAGCTTCTTACAGAGCTACAAGAAAGCTGGGGAAAGACTTTTTCCAAAGGCGTGTAGTGACAGGACAAGGGTCGATGGCTTCAAATGGGAAAAGGGGAGATTAAGAGAGAAATTAGGAAGAAGTGCTTCACTCTGAGGGTGGTGAGACCCTGGCACGGGGTGCCCAGGGACCTGTGGATGCTCCAACACTGGCTGTGTTCAAGCCCAGGCTGGATGGGGCTCTGAGCAACCTGCTCTGGTGGGAGCTGTCCCTGCCCATGGCAGGGGGTTGGAACTGGATGAGCTTTAAGGTCCCTTCCAACCCAAACCATTCTGTGATTCTCTTCCTGTCTCTTAAGTGCTGCATAATTCATAAGCGTAATCACAGCTTTAGCATAACGTTACTTTCCATCTTAATATAAAGATGATAAGACTAAAGGAACTGAAGCTTTTTAAGCAAAGTTTAACCCAAAGCTGGAAAAACACCAGAGCCACATTTCTCTCCACTCCTGTTCTCCTTTCTTCCCTCTCCATCCTCTTGCACTGCAGGGCTCCCATCGCTTCACAGGCACCTCACAAAATGTTGGAAGTCACCTTTAGTTTCCTTTCAAAACCTGTCCAGAACTCTGCACCTGGCCTGGGACACATCACTGATGAATGTTGTCTGTGTTGGTACAAGCGTTGAGCTTGTTAAGCTTTTTACTGCTTGTTAAAATTAATCTCAGAGTGCTTTGGAGGTTTTATCCAGGTTTTTAGGCTAGGAGGACACCGAGTGTTGGCTTGACGGTGGTGGGACGTGGTGCCTCCTACCACTTGGTCTCTCATTTGTATAATGAGCTCGTTAAAGCCAGTGGTGTTGGTTTGGGGGAGAGGGGAACAGCAGAAGGTTCGGTCGCATCGGTGGCTTTGAACATTGATGGGTTTTGCCCTCGTTCAGATGTGAGGCAATGGGTTTCTTTTAGTTTCAGGCTTCTCTGCAGCTTGTTTTGGTGGCTGTAGTGCGTGTGCCTCTGTTGAGCGGACAGCAACGGAGCTGGGGTTCACTAAAATAACGACTTCTTATTAACTGTGATTTGCTGTTTAGCACAAATATAGACAAAAAACTAAACAGCACCCAAGTGCTGGACCCTGCGCTGCTGGGCCCCTGCTCTGGGTGCCCCTGCTGGATGGAGCAGGGGGGGACACCAGAGCATCTCCAGAGGGCCCTGCCCGCCCCACCATGGTGGGAGCCTGTGATCCATAAATGCAGTCCCTTCTCAAAATGGGATGAAAATTAATTTTTCAAAAGTAAATATGACTTCAGTAACCCATCCCTTAGTATGACGAGATAATAATGTCCCAGTTTCTTATCTCTCACTGAAGCTGATGCATAATTTCAGTCCTTCTTTTGAGTGGTTGCTAATGTTTTCTAAGTATGCTGCAACTTTTCATGCCCAGCTTCTGAACAAAAACTCTAAAAAGTAAGATACCAGCCAATAACTGTCACAAAAAGGTGGTGGAGTTCTGTAATTACCTAACCACCTTCCCTTGGAGCACATGTCCTCACCGGTGGAAGCCGAGCCAGTCACGCAGTTACCTGAGGCAAAGCTGGGATGATGCTGCTTACTGGGAAGTGTCCCCAGGGTACAACTGTGGGTGTGCTTGTTTTTCCTTCAGGAAATATGTTCCAATAGTCTCCCAGGAGCAGCGCCAAAGCTACTGCAACGACTTCAGTGCGGAGTTTGACGAGTACAGGAGCTTGTATTCTCGGATGGAGAGCATCACCAGGGCGTTCGTGAAGCTTGGTGCACAACGGAAGCTTCTTTCTCCAAAGTCCAAAGAGTATCAGGTAAAGAAGAACAGAACTGTGCAGACTGTGTTTTATCGCTTCCAAAAGATGGACAGACTCCTCCAGTGCATTCATCTATTCAGTTGTATTGATGTGGTTTTAAGAGGCTTGCCAGGGTCAGTGTCTGAGTCTGAGTAGCTGTTTCAGGTCTGGAATTGCCAGACCTGGCTCAGGCTGTGCTGACCACCTCAGCATCCTGGTGAGGTGAGGGGGTGCTGGGGGAGGAGATCAAAAGTACGTGGTGCTGGGGGAGGAGATCAAAAGCACGTGGGAGACAGCAGCTAGAGTCCCACGGCTTTCCTGACACCCTGTTTCCCATGATTTTATACACTCCACTTAACCTACAACCACAATTCATCTTCCTGGTGTCTGATCCTAGTAGCTGTGAATTTAGCAGAGAAGATGGTGACAGAACTGACATCCTGGCTTTACAGCCTGGACTTCCCTGATCTGGACATAAATTCCACATCTCAAATCCAGAATTTGTTAACTCTGTGTGCATGCTGAGAATTTGTGTTTGGCTTCTATTTAGTTTTTTGGACAAGACTGCAAATGTATTTGTGAGCAGAAGTAGTTGGGGGTTGCACTGGGTGACCTTTAGAAGTCCCTCCCATCCATGACCATTTTGTGATCTTACGGAATCCCCTGGTGCTTCTCATTCGAAAGGGAACTGCAGAATTTGCATCGCTGCTGAGACCCTGCGTGGGCTAGCTCTGGTTTTTGACGCTTGACAAAACCCCGCGGAAAAGTTGTTCACCCCTTAAAGTTCACCACTTTGAGCTGTCTGTGAACTCACGGCAGCGTGACCGCCTTTTCAGAGGGGATCTTCCAACACGTGCCCCTTCTGTTGCCTGCTTGCAGGTTTCCTTGCAGATCCTGGGTGATACGGGGGCTTGCAGGTTTATTTTTGCAGAGCAGGAGGGTGGTGGATCATGGGTAAAAAAAACCATCTTGAGCAAACCTGAGTATATTGCTAGTGTTCTACAGAAATCTGCATTTCCTGGGAGTAGTGACATGTTCTTCTTTTTTTTTTTTTTTTTATGAAGGTCCTCCAAGAGGAGATTTTAGCCGAGTATCAAAAGTTAACACAGGTATGTGGGTATGGCCAGCAGGAGCAGGGCAGGGATGGTCCCCCTAGACAGGGCACTGGGGAGGCTGCCCCTGGAATCCTGGGGTCAGGATTGGGCCCCTCACTCCCAGCAGGACATTGAGGGGCTGGAGTGTGGCCAGAGAAGGGCAACGGAGCTGGGGAAGGGGCTGGAGCACAAGGGTGCTGAGGAGCAGCTGAGGGCCCTGGGCTTGTTGAGCCTGGAGAGAAGGAGGCTGAGGGGAGACCTTCTGGCTCTGACAGCTCCTGGCAGGAGGCTGGAGCCAGGGGGGTCGGGCTCTGCTCCCAAGGAACAAGGGACAGCACAAGAGCAACTGGGGTCAAATTGTCCCAGGGGAGGTTTAGGTTGGAGCTGAGGAACAATTTCTTCCAGCCCCTGGAGGGTTCCCCAGGGCTGTGCCAGGCTGCCCAGGGCAGGGGTGGAGTCCCTGTGATCCCTGGAGGGGTTTCCAAGCCCCCTGTGGAGCTGTGGTGCTGAGGGACAGGGGGCAGTGGTGCCCTGGCACTGCTGGGGGATGGTTGGACTCGATGAACTGAAAGTTCTCTTCCAACCAGAACGATTCTGTGATTGTCTGAGCAGCACCAGGTTTGTGGGAGCTGGTAATCACCGAGGTTGGCTCAAGGCTATTTTTAAGCATAGGATGTGGCACTTTAAACATCTCAGAAATGTTTCCATGTCCTAATTTTCTCTTTCTCTTACTTCTACAGTCAAGCCCCAGCTACTACGACGAGAAGCGGAGATGTGAGTATCTCCACGGGAAGCTGTCTCACATTAAGAGACTAGTAAAAGACTTTGACAAGGAGCAGGCAGAGCCACAGCACTAGCGCTCCTCTTCCAGCACAACGTGCCAATGAACTGACGCTTATTTATTTTCAACTAAGGATTAGTTGCTCTATGGTTTTAAAAACTCGTATCAAAGTTTTCCATTACAAGTTTTCAGTATTAGCAGACTTCAAGTTAAGATACTTTTATTGTTGTTGTTCTTGATTATATGCACCTTTGAAGCTGCTTTTTCCTGGTCCCTTTTCTTCAAGGCTTATGTTTGTCCATGGAAATAATTTTCTTGGGAAAAGCACCCACATTTTAAGAAAATACTGTAGCAAAACGAACTACCTTTGGGCAAGTATAAGGCTTTTTTTTCCCCCCTGACCTTTCTTATTACTGCAATCACTTTGCCTTAAATGGTAGAAAGTATAGAAATTTGCACAACATTTAAAAAAAGAAAAAAAGCACATAAATCACATTGCTTTGGGGGATGAAGGAGGTGTTTATGTGAGTTGTATACAGCCTGGTTTGTTACAACCGAAACTCGCCCCTACACCTTCAACCCACCATTGCAGTGGTTGCCTTAAGGTGTGTGTGCGTGTGTGTGTGTGTGTGTGTGTGATTAAATTATTGTAATTATTGTCTACACCCCTTCCCAGGCTGCTGAGGCACCCAGGAAGCTCCAGGTGGCCACCCCATCTCCGGGGTGTCTCCTTGTCCTCTGTGTGTGTGCACGAGAGCGCGCGAGTGTGTACGATGGGGATCAAGAATTAAATAAGCATATTTAAAGCTGCTGCCCTTAAATAAGCCAAACGCTCAGGTTACCACAACCGACGAGTGTTGCTGTAGGGTTTTTTTGGTTTTACCCTACAAATCTGCTACTTCTGTCGTGGAAGATGAGAGCATTTCCATTTCAATAGCTTGTCATCTTTACTGGGGAAATGCTTTGCAAAGAAGAAACAGATATATATAGTTTTGGAGTGAGAGGATAGAACTAAATATGTGGGTAAAGTATTTGTCTCCTGCTAGAAAGTAATTTTTTGAAGAGAGGTATGCAGAGAAGCTATTGCCTGCGTGATAAATATATTTAAAGACTGTATTTCTTTTCCTGGGTGCCAGGAATATAACAAAGAAAGGATGTATTTAGTCATGACAGACTGCGATGGCCAAACAGCACAAACTTTCACTGCGTGCGGTTTGTCCGTCTGTTTTCACGCACACCATTGCTTACTTTATCATATTCAAAGCACGGGTTATTCAGTCAAAACCAAGCAAAATCTCTTGTGTGTCTCACCGCGTGAGAAATGCTGCTGGTCGGAAGGGAAGCCATACATTTACAAGCCTGGTCATGGAGTTTGTGACCAAATGTTGCTGGCGTCCCTCGTCGACTTTGTCTCCAGCAACAGAAAGGCAGCTGCTGTGTGTCCCTGTAAACTGGGAAACGTTCAGCTGCTGGGAAACAGGTGACCAGGAGCAGCAGAGCCACCACCTTCAACTCCAGACCAGGTGAACTCTGTGTTTCCCTCGGATGTCGTTGGCCGCTCTCGGCTCCGCGTGCGGTCACCTCGCCGCTGAGCGGCTGCTCCCATCGCAAGAATGTGAACTTCCTGAGGTTGGGCCCGTTTTCGGCGGTTCTGTACCCAAACTGCATGCCTGGACCTGGCCTGAGCTGCCACTGCGGGACGCGGGATGCTGCCACGGCTGCGGATGTTCCTGGTGCCACCGCTGCATCCTTCGGATACAGTTACTTGATTTCAGGGTTTCTTCCCCCCGATTTTTCACCACTGAGCTGTATCCACGGGCATCTTCTGGCTGACAGGCTGGAGGCTGGTGCTGCTCCAGAGGTCCCACGTCATCACCAGACTTGACAAGCTGCTGCAAAGGTCTTAACTGAGTGTTTTGCCCCTTGTCACTGAGCGATTCTGAAGCTATATTGCAGAATAATGATGTAAATCCACAAATCTCGTTTCCCTGGAGCTGACATTCGTGTTCTGTGGGTGTCCAGAGCCCCTTGAAGTGGTGCCTCTGGCCGTGCCGCTGCCTCTCCTGTAAGACCCAATGGTTTGCTCAGAGAAACAAACGTTGCCCGTGCTGGCACGTGGGCTGGGGTTGCACTGTGACAGATCCAAAGCACACAGGTAGAGAAGGGGCAGCTGTGGGTGGCTCCTTCGTCAAAACTCTGGCACCTCGCTTGCAGTTGATGAGAAACAGAAGCGAGGTGGCAGAAAGTGAGGCAACAGCCTCAAAAAAATAGTGGCTCAAAAAAAAAAATCATCATTTGCAAGGATTGGTTTCTGGTCTTCCTGGGGTTTAAGACAGAAAATCCGTGCATAAAGAGACTTAAAAAAAAAAAATACTTCAGATACGCTCTAAGGTCAAGTGGCTGCTTTTGAGTCTTCAGTTCACCTTGCCACTTACTGAAACAAAACACGCAACCAAAGCCACACCAAAAATTAGTGCTACTCAAAACTTTTCTATTCACTACAGCTCACAGACCGGTGCCAGAGGCATTTTACCCCGGCAGGTTCTGAGCGGAGGTTGGGTTTAAACCGTTGGTAGCTGTAACTGTGCTGGTTTGTTGGATGTTTCAAAGCAGCGGTGCCGCAGCCGGTCGTTCTCGGCTCCGCGCCCGTGGATTCCTGCGGAGACCCGTGGCCAGTTGGCAGTGCCGTTTTCCTCGCCGTTTCACTGTCGTTTGGTTCTGCACCTGATGGGGAAGGGATCTGCCTGACGCAGTCCACGGACACCTTTTGGGGAGGGATGTCGACCTGATCCGGGGGGGGGTCAGCGTTTGAGAGCGTGGAGGCTTAAAACCAGGCTGTGAATCCCCTCCCTGACCTCACCTGTGCTACATCTTTCCATAGAAACTGTGTTAAGACTCTGGATGTGAAACACCCAGGGCTATTTTGGCAACGAGCGCTCGAGCCATTGTTGCCTCTCAGTTCTACATCAGTTAAAGTTCAATAAAGACTTAACTTTGCAGATCCTGAGAATTTTCTTGATTGGAGGGGTGTGGGAGTTGGGGGGGGGGAGGTCCTCCTGCATCTCTGCAGGGTAATGAGCACTGCGTGGGGGCTGCTGCTTTAGCGTGAGCGCAGGGTGGGCTCTGCTGGTGCGACAGGGATGTGTTGGTGGTACCTGACCTCACTGGCAGCTCCTCCTCCCACCCTGCTGCTGATGAACAAACCACCGAAGAGTGCTTTGTGATGAGAAAGATGTGTGTTAAAGATGGACAGGGGACAGGAGGTGAATTCGTAGAATCTAAATTGATCTGCAAATAACTTTTATACGCTTTAAAGCAAAGGAGGAAGGGATGGTGTCTCCTTGTTTCTCCTCAAAACGATGTCCGTGTTAGCACCAGGGCAACACAGCATCTCCTAACAGGGAAAAAAAAATTAAGAGAACAGTAATCCAACTTGATTTTTTTGCAAGAGTTGTCAGAAATGTACAATGCGTAACGGTGTGACGTGCAGTGCTCATACCAGTGTCCACATAATGGAGCAAGAGGGGCACTGCAGACGGGCTCCCAACACGCTGGGCAGGGGCACTGTCGCCAGGAACCCGATGTGGTGTTGCCAAAGAACCACGACAGCGAGAGGAAATACACTGAATTCCATCCCTCCAGCAGCCCAGGGTGGTAAGTGACCCCACGTGCAATAGTAGCCAATTAAACAAACTCCAAATCACCCCGGGAACATTATTGCACTCAGGGGAACATACAGATGGGGAATTTACTCCACAAGACAAAGACAGACCAGGAACAGATGATGGGGTACCACTAAACTGAGGCCAGGCCAAGGAGGAGATGCTTGGCCAAGATGACTCCTGGTGCCCCTGCGCTGAAAAGCAGACTCAACACAAAAGGACAACAAGAAAGTCTTTTTCAAGTACGTTGGAGGTAAAAGGAAGTCTAGAGGAGATGCGCGCCCGCTGCTGAATGAAGTGGGTGCCCTGGTGACCGAGGGCAGAGAGAAGGTGGAGTTACTGAATGCCACCTTTGCCTTGGTCTTTGCTGCCAAGGCCAGCTCCCAGGGGTTCCAGTCCTGTTAGACTACAGAGGAAGCCTGGAGGAAGGAAGGTTTGATACCAGCTGAGGAGGCTCGGGTTAGAAAGCGGTGAGGTAAACTGAACATCCACAACTCCACGGGCCCCGAGGGGACGCACCCACGAGTGCTGAGGGAAACGGCAGAGGTCATTGCTGGGCCATAATCTTCGAGAGGTCCTAGAGAACAGGAGAGGTGCCTGAGGACTGGAGGAAGGCCAATGTCATCCCTGTCTTCAAAAAGGGCAAGAAGGAGTGCCTGGGTAACATCAGCCTCACCTCCATCCCCAGAAAGGTGATGGAACAGCTTCTTCTTGCCACCATCTCAAAACATACTGAGGAAAGGAGGCTCATCACAAGTAGTCAACACGGATTCAACAAAGGGGAGCCATGGTTGACTAATCTGATAGCCTTTTGTGGTGGCACAACTAGGTGGTTACATGAGGGGAGGGCAGTGGATGTGGTGCATCTCGACTTCAGCAAAGCTTTCAATACCACCTCCCATGATACTCTTGCAGACAAGCTTAAGAAATGTGGCTTGGATGGTTGTGTGGTGAGATGGATTGGAAACTGGTTGAAGGATGGAGCCCAGAGAGTTGTGGTCAGTGGAGAAGAGTCTAGCTGGGGGCCTGTGGGTAGTGGTGTTCCATAGGGGTCAATCCTGGGTCCAGGGCTGTTCAATATATTCATCAATGACCTGGATGAAGGGACAGAATGGACCCTCAGCAAGTTTGCTGGTGATACCAAACTGGGAGGAGTGGCTGACACTCCAGAGCTGTGCTGCCATCCAGAGAGACCTGGGCAGGCTGGAGAGTTGGGCAGGGAGAGATCGAATGAAGTTCACTAAGGGCAAGTGTCAAGTGCTGCATCTGGGGAAGAACAACCCCATGGATGAGTACAGGTTGGGGGCTGATCTGTTGGAAAGCAGCTCTGGGAAAAAAGAGCTGCAATACTTCCCCACCTGCAATACTGTGTCCAGTTCTGGGCACCCCAGTTCAAGGACAGAGAGCTACTGGAGAGAGTCCAGTGCCAAGCCATGAGGATGATGAAGGGAGTGGAGCATCTCCCTGCTGCTGGGGCTTTATAGCCTGGAGAAGAGGAGACTGAGGGGGGAACCTCATTAATGTCTATAAAAATGTAACGGGCAAGTGTCAGGAGGATGGAGCCAGGCTCTTCTCATTGAAATCCCGTGATGGGACAAGGAGTAATGGGTACAAGCTGGAGCATAGGAAGTTTCAGGTGAACATAGGGAAAAATTTTTCACCGTGAGGGTGACGGAGCCTGGCCCAGGCTGCCCAGAGGGGTTGTGGAGTCTCCTTCTCTGCAGACATCCAAAACCCTCCTGGACACGTTCCTGTGTGACCTGCTCTAGGTGGTCCTGCTCTGGCAGGGGGGTTGGACTCAATGACCTTTCAGAGTCCCTTCCAATCCCTACCATTCTGTGATTCCATGAAAAGGTTACCAGGGGCTCTTGTCTTGAGCCGTGCAGCCAAATAAAAACACAGGCGTTTGCCCGGTAAGCAAACACACGGTCAAGAAAGGTTTTGTGTTTTCTTTTTTTTTTTCACATGCAAAACAAACATGAGGATTATTTATTCTGTTGGACAAACATGGAGCAGCTCTGACACAGATTTTGAAACTAATCTTAAAAAAAAAAACCAAACAACAAAACCAACAAAAAAACCACAAACAAATAATAATAATTTAAAAAAAAAAAACAAAGGTGTTAAGTTTACTGGAAGGAAAACTTGAGATCCGGCATTAACACCGTGTCAAGAACACAATGTCAAGCTGGGGATCCCAGCATGGTGGGGTTGGCAGGGCTCTCTGGAGATGCTCTGGTGTCCCCCCCTGCTCCATCCAGCAGGGGCACCCAGAGCAGGGGCCCAGCAGCGCAGGGTCCAGCCGGGGTGGGAATCTCTCCAGACAAGGAGACTCCACAACCAGCTGATCCGCAGGTGATTTGTTGTGTCATCTGCAGCAGATTCTCAGTAACCAAACCACTGCAAAGTGTGTAAAACAAATCTGCAAAAAACACAGCACCCAGAAGAGACCAGAGACCCCAGGGTTTCGTGAGCACAGCTGATCATCCCTCGGGTTGGTGAGTATACACGCATGATTGTTAGTAGAAGGACTTTAGTTTCTTCAGAAAGGAAAACTGAAGTTTTAACCACCCTACACCAGCATTTGTTGAATTCCTTCAGGTAACAACTCTCCAAAAGAGACAGGACGACCCCAGCACGTCTCTTGCCTCGTTGCCTCGCACGCCAGCCACGATGCTCCACACCTACAGCCGCTCCACAGGAGAACAAGCACAGGCTGGGCTTAGGCTTCTTTGTTTTCAACTGCTCCTTCAGTTCCTACTTCTTATTGGACATATCCTGCAGGAGACTAGGAGAAGAAATAACATGTCTTTAATTACCTCAAAGCATTAACTTTCAGACCCTTATTAGGGTCCAAAAGGGTACCAGAGCATAAATTATGTGCTCAAAACCAGCTTTGTTTGTGTGGCATCTGCAATGACCAGCTCAGAAAACCCCGTTTTTCAGGTGGAGTGTCCTGTGTGAACCCTGTTTAAGTCAGACCATTAAATCACTTGACCCAAGTTATGCCAGACAGGGAAAATCAAAGTGGAAAAGGGTTTCCAAGTAACCTTTTTTTTTCCTTTTGTTGTTTAGAAAAGTACAATAGAGAGTGTGAGCTCCTCTCAAGGCCATATACAGTGAAATATGTCTGCGAATGGGTGGGTTAGAAAAAGGACAGCTTGCATCCAGCTTGGGCAGGTGAGTTCACTGCAAAAATGTGGATAATCCTTGACTGTGGCCTGTGCCTGCTGCCCGGAACCAACCCCACAAGCCTGCTTCCAGCCTTTTCACCTGTGTTTTAGCAGCCTTCCTTACCCTAACACTTCCATAGAATCACAGAACTGTTTTGGTTGGAAGAAAACTTTAAGATCATCAAGTCCAACCATTCCCCCAGCAGTGCCAGGGCACCACTGCCCCCTGTCCCTCAGCACCACAGCTCCACGGGGGGCTTGGAAACCCCTCCAGGGACCACGGGGACTCCCCCCCTGCCCTGGGCAGCCTGGCACAGCCCTGGACAACCCTGGAGGGGAAGAAATTGTTCCTCAGCTCCAACCTAACTCTCCTGTCAAGGTCTAGGGTCAGGGCACTATGCTAGACCTATAACAGACACTCTCTGTTAACCCCCATCCATCCCTGAAGGGAAGAGAAGGGGAATAAGGGAGAGAGACTGAGTGATTAGAAAAGGAACTAGGAGAGTTTTAATGAAAATGAAAATTATAATAATAAAAAAGATGGAATATATACAAATACATACAAAACCTGTATTGAACCCAACCCCTTGCCCCAGAACAGATGGGAACTGTGTTCAGGAGCTGGATTCTGGTGCTGGATTCAGGAACACACAGATCAGGATCGAAGGCAGAATGGACGGAGTCCTCGGATGCCGGCCAGCGAAGGAGAGGCTTCACCCCGCTGATCCCTCAGCCTCGCAGTGCCCGTGCCGCAGATGTGCTGGGATCTGTCGCTGCTCAGCCTGGCATCACCTCTCCTGGCTGTCCCTCCCCCAGGTGCTGCCTTTTCTTTCCTGCAGCCCCAGCAGTGGCCTTGGCCCTCGGTACCGCCTGCAAGCAGGGGAGTTATCGCTGCGAGGGCAGAGGCTGTCTGCGCAAACCGCTGCTGGCTGCGGGCTGTGCAGGGGGCGAGAGGAGCTGGGCTGGGAGGGAAACTCACTGAGCAGCGTTCGTGCTGTTCTCACTCAAACCAAAACACCTGCCTTGGCACAACCTGAGGCCATTTCCTCTTGTCCTGTTGCTTGTTCCTTGGGAGAAGCGACTGACTCCCCACTTTCTCCCAGTCTGGACCAAGCTGTTCTGCCCTCCGACAAAACACCCACAAGCACAGTAGCATCACCTCCCCTCCTCTTTAAACCTCGTTTTCATCAAACCTGCACTTTCTGCTGCCAGCAGGGCTGGTGAGAAAAGCAAACACACCTTTTCCGCGTGTTGAAGGACACAGGACAGACACAGGTGGTGGCAGCCTTCCCATCCCCTGCTGCATCCATGCTGGGTGGTGTCCCCAGCACCAACAACGGGCCTTTCAGAAATGCTGCACTTTGCCCCCTGTGCCCATCCTGGGTGAATTGTCCTTTTACAACCCACAAACGAGGACAATGCATGGTACTGGTCACCAAAGCCATTTGCCCTGTGGCAGTGTTGGGGGGCTGTGGGGTAATGGGCAGGGCGACGTGCGGGGGATTGGGGGGGGGGGGTGTTGCGTGGGAGAATGAGCAGGGCAGAGGCTGAGGCACTGGCAAGGTGTGGGGGAGGATGCAGAGGGTGACGCAGGGCACCACAGACGGGGATGCATGGATGATACACGGCGGGATGAGCAGGGCGAGGGGCGTGGTGAGGAGGGGGAGGCACAGGGCAATGGAGGGGTGCACGAAGTGAAGCATGGGGGGGGGATGCTGGGGGGACGAGCAAGGCGATGTGGCATGCGATGTGGAGCGCAATGCAGAGGGGGATGCGCAGGGGGATGCTCGGGGCAACGACGAGCGGGATTCGCAGGGGGTGATGCGCCCGGCGATGCCAGGGGTGAAGCGGGGGGATGCGCGGGAGGATGCGGGGGAGGATGCGGGGGGCGGATGCGGGCCGGTTCGAAGGGCGATGTGCGGAGCAATACGCGGGGGAGCGGGAGGGGACGCGCAGAGAGGTGCGGGGGGAGATGCGATGCGCGGGGCGATGCGCGGGGCGATGCGCGGGGCGCGGCTGCCCCCCGGCGGAGGTTGCGCTCCGCGCAGCATCCCGGCAGCGGCCGCGGCCACCGCCCGCCTTCTCCCTTCCCCCTCCGACCCCCTCCGCTTTTCCCCGTCCAGGTTTTAAGGAGGAAGGGGGGGTGGGGGGCGAGTTTTTCCCCCGGGTGCAGGGGGCACGGGTGGCGGACGGGGACCGCGGTGCCAAGGCGGCGGTGGGACGGATGATGAGTCGGGTACGCGGTAAAAACGAGAGCAAAACGCTTCCGATTTGGCTTTTTATTTGACTTCTCAGCGAAGCTGAGCGGTTTGGTTTGGCTGCTTCTCCTGCACAAACCCACCGCGGGGGAGAGTGCCCGAGCCGGGCATCCGCTGCCCGGGGAGAGGAGAGGGCAGCTCCGGGCACCCAGCATCCGGACCTGGCTGCGCCGGTCCCACCGGGGCTGCACCCCACAGCCCCCTCCCCCGCACCGCCCTATAGCACCGAGACACAGGAACACAGACCCGCTCTGCTCGGCTGAGACCTCTCAGCTCAGAGTCCAACCGTTCCCCCAGCAGTGCCAGGGCACCACTGCCCCCTGTCCCTCAGCACCACAGCTCCACGGGGGGCTTGGAAACCCCTCCAGGGATCACGGGGACTGCACCCCTGCCCTGGGCAGCCTGGCACAACCCTGGGGAACCCTTTCCATGAAGAAATTATTCCTCGGTTCCAACCTAAACCTCCCCTGGGGCAACTTGAGGCCAGTTCCTCTCATCCTATCGCTAGTTACTTCAGAGAAGAGACCAACATCCATCTCTCTACAACCTCCTGCCAGGAGCTGTCAGAGCCAGAAGCTCTCCCCTCAGCCTCCTTCTCTCCAGGCTCAACAAGCCCAGGTCCCTCAGCTGCTCCTCAGCACCCTTGTGCTCCAGCCCCTTCCCCAGCTCCGTTGCCCTTCTCTGGCCACGCTCCAGCCCCTCAATGTCCTGCTGGGAGTGAGGGGCCCAATCCTGACCCCAGGATTCCAGGGGCAGCCTCCCCTGTGCCCAGCCCAGGAGCCCTGCTCCTGCTGGAAAATTGAAGCAAGGAAAGAGTTGTGTTTCTTAGGAAATCCCAAATACTTGGCTTATTGCAGAAAAGGAGGAGAGATGTTAGGGCAGCCAGCCCCTCAGAAAGGAGTCAGATGCTGAGCCCTGCTCTAGCAAGGGTCTGAAGGACACTTGGACATTTGTGATATGTGCCACTGTGTAGGGCAGGAATGGGAATGGGCTGTGACTGTGCTTTTAGGGACGTGGCCAAGGAAAACCCCCATGCAAACGCTGACAGCCAAGACACGTGTGAATATGTGGGCTGTGTGAGTCCCCGTGCGAGAAGAGAACACCCATCTGCTCCTCCACAGCACCCTGGGGAGAACAGATATAAACTGTGGCCATTGCTCTCATTCACCAAGCGCCCCTTTGTAGAAGTCCTTTTTTCCCTGACTAAAGAAAACTTACCAGCTTGTTAAGATGGTTTCTAGCAAGGATGGCTGGAGTTAGGCATGTTATCTATAATGTGTGTGTGTATGCACAAAAAAATAACCACAGAATCACAGGATGCTAAGGGTTGGAAGGGACCTCCAAAGATCATCTAGTCCAACCCCCCCTGCTAGAGCAAGGTCACCTAGAGATGTGTCTGTATGACAGAGAGACACGTATATCTGTATGTAGGTGAAATGTATGTGTATGTGTATGTATACTCATGTAAAAGCAATATTTAAAAGGTCTCCAAAGTCTGTTCTGTAGTGATATGGTATTAATGCAGTTCCTAACAGTGTTCTCTACCTTTTATGTTCACTGTTTTATATATATATATATATATATATATATATATATATAAAAATACCCTCAGGTGACCAGGAGCTGTGTCCTCCTCGTTTTGACATACACACTTCTTGGAGACAATTCCTGGCAACTTCTTTCTGATTCCTTCAAATGCACATTTTTCTGGGTGAATGCAGCTTATTTTCCTTTCATGTCTCCGTGTTTTGATATGTTAACACCTCTTCACCCTTCTGTACATCTGGAAAGAGGCCCAGAGAGTGACCTGTCTCAGAGTAATGAAACACACTTGCTGTAAGTGTTACTGCTTGCAGTTGTGGTTCTTTTTTCTGCAGACCCATGCAGGCACTCATTCTGAATGTCCCTTTCCTCCCTGCAACCCCTTTTCTACCTGTATCTCCCCAGATGACCTTCTGGAAACTCTTCATGTTCTCCACGTCCCATGACAACAGCCACTGCATCCCGTACACTGTTCCCGTGCCCTGGTGCCCCGTCCCTTTCTGGCTGGCATCTCATGGCAGGCTCATAATGACTTTTCTATGTGGCACTTTTTGGGCCAGCATGTTGTTCCCAAAACAGAGTCTTTGCCAGGAAACGATACAGGGCCTTCAATTCTTTAGCATAATCATTCCAAACTCGGGGCAGAAAGCACCTGGGGCCGTGCAGCCTGTTGAGGACTTGTCTCCTGCGGGCTGTCCCAGTGATTCAGATGAAGAGCAAACACTGCTGTGCTGGGAAATGGATTTACAGGAAACACAGGGCACAGCCACTGCCAAGTCAAACTGGGTTAAGAGTTGCTTTACATACTTGGCATTAGAAGAACACAAAAAACGTTTAACGACTGTTTCAACTTGATGATGTTGATTCAAAAAAATTGAAAGCTTAAAACACTCCTGAATTCTTCTCAGTTTCATTTCTCTCATTCTTTTTTCCCCCCCTCTCATTTTCTTTTTTAAAAGAATAAATAAAGTAAGAAAAAAAAAAAAAAAAAAAAAAATTAAAGCCAGAGGTTTATTTGGTTTTTGATAAACAGTTTAACTTCTAGGAAGAGAAGGCTCCCCAAGGGGAGACCTTCTGGGGGTCTGGCAGGACTTCCAGGGGCCTGCCAGAGAGATGGGGATGGACTTTTGAGCAGGGTCTGTTGGGACAGGACAAGGGGGGGATGGTTTAAACTGAAAGAGGGAGATTCACACTGGAGAGAAGGAGAAATTGTTGGTGTGAGGGTGGTGAGAGGCTGTGCCAGGCTGCCCAGAGAGGTGGTGGCTGCCCCATCCCTGGCACCATTGCAGGGGAGGTTGCCCGGGGCTCTGAGCACCCTGCTCTAGCTGCAGATGGCCCTGCTCCCTGCAGGGGGGTCGGATGAGATGAGGAAGGTCCTTTCCAACCCCAAATGGTCCATGATTCTATGATTTACTGAACAGAGAGATACAGATCCCAGCCCAGCCTTGGAGCCACTGTGTCAATATGGTCCCTTGACAACTTGTTCTTGATGAAGCCTCCTCTGGAACGTGGTCCACTCTCCAGGGACACGCTGGGATGAGGTACCACAATCCTGTCCCCACCACCACCAGCTCGACAAGAAGCCATGCAGCCTTCTTCCCACTGGAAATCCCCCCAGGGACACCTTGTCCCCTCTCCAGGAGAGAAAGAGGAGAAATCACAAGTCTCATCCCATGCTTGGAAAGGAAGGGGAAAGCCAAAAGCTTAATTCTTGGCAAGTTTCAAGTCCTTTTTCTCTTTGCAGAGTAACAATCTCACGTTTCAGAGAGTCCTACACGTGCTGACTTTGCAAATTTCTCCAGATTCATGGGGTTTTTTTCAGCATATTGTTTTTTACAGTGTCTCATAACCCTCTCCCAGGCAAAAGGCAGCCCTGAAACACCAGAAGTTCAACACAGACATTTCCTAGAGTGTACGACACGCTCCTTTTTCTAAAGCTGTTCTCAAGCAGAACTCACTGCTTCCAGTTTCACGCAGCCTGGGTGGCCACAGGGTGAGACGTTTAAAATCTAGTTAGGAATTTCAGCCCCACTGTCGCGTGGACACGCTGACAGAGTGGGGCTGCTCCTCACGCGTGGGCATCGAGGGGCTCACTGGAAGGGCTGCGTGAGGCTGGGCTGGCCATTGTCCCGGACCATGGGCAGAACTGGTGCTGACAAGGATGGGGATGAGAGAAATGCCTCGGTAGTAGTTAAAAACTGCAGACACCAATGTCTATTTTCAGTGCTTGAAAAAGTCATGCTGCTTCCCTTCTTGCTTAACTTTTCGGAGGGGAATCACAGAATGTTAAGGGTTGGAAGGGACTCTGAAAGATCATCGATTCCAACCCCCCTGCCAGAGCAGGACCACCTAGAGCAGGTCACACAGGAACGTGTCCAGGAGGGTTTTGAATGTGTTCAGAGAAGGAGACTCCACAACCCCCCAGGGCAGCCTGGTCCAGGCTCTGTCACCCTCAGGGTGAAAAAGTTTTTCCTTATGTTTCTGAAGAATCTCTTATGCTCCAGCTTGCAGCCATTGCCTGTTGTCCTATCATTGGACATCACTGAGAAGAGCCTGGCTCCATCCTCCTGACACTCACCCTTTACATAAACATTAATGAGGTCACCCCTCAGTCTCCTCTTCTCCAAGCTCAAGACCCCCAGCTTCCTCAACCTTTCCTCATCAGGGAGATGCTCCACTCCCTTCATTATCTCTGTGCACTGGACTCTCTCCAGCAGATCCCTGTCCTTCCTGAACTGAGGAGCCCAGAACTGCACACAGTGTTCCAGGGAGTTATGCTGGAGTGGTTTTGCCGAAGTTAAATTGCATGCCATGACTCGAGTCCTGCATACCGCAGGCGGCACTGCGACAGCAAAGCAGAGGATCAATACAGGCAAACAGGTCTAAAATCCTTATTTTTGTGCAACACCGTGATTTTACCCGCTGTAAAGCCCTCGTGCTTTTTGTTTGTGTGATGCTGTTTGGGTTGGCAGTAAGTGACACTCCTTTGATGCTCCTCCTGGTTCCCAGCCTGGGAACCACAGCGTTCCGCTTGGAGATGTTCTGTGCCCACCGGTTCTGGGGTGCAGTAGTAACCCAGTGCTGGCAAGGGCTGCTCTAGAAACAGGCTTCTCAGGGCTGGGTAAAGATGTGTTTATTGAGGTGCATGACAAACACATGAGGAGTGACACTAAACTGCAACTGCCCAAACATTGGGATGTTTTTCTCCAATATTCAGAGAGCTTCCAAGCCATCTGCTGCAGACGAGGCAACCAGGATATTAACCAGAAGTTCTAATAGCCAGAGGGACGGTGGTGAATACTGTTAATGACCATTTTTATCCCGGTACCTCCCCCCGGGATGAAGGGGGCTGTTGCTGTAGTGGGTCTGTTAGGAACAGGGACTACTACCAGAAATTACGACCCACGTCACTTGGTAAACTCTCATTTCTGGCACAACCTCGGCTCCACGTGCCCTTCATCTGGTATTATGTCCTGTTACCTCACAGCCCCGACCTTCTGCTGTTGTTCAGCCTACAGTAGACGCTTGCCACCGTGTCCTACTCTTTCCTTCACTTGCCACATTTCGTGTTGGCCGAATTTCTGCAACCGCAGGTTCAGACCCTATGGAATTACAGCAAATGTTGCCAGGAGGGGGATAGAGTAGACCCAAATTATAAAAAAAAAAAAAAAACAGACCAACACACACACACAAAAAAACTCCACACAAAAAAAAAATCCAACCAAGCAAAAAAAACCACACACAAAAACCCCAAAACAACACAAAACAAAAGAAACCAACCCACCACCACCAAATGCACAAAAAACTAACCCCCAGCCACCCACCTCCCCCACCCCTCTCCTGTCTCCTGCTGGGAAATCATCTCCTGCTCCCAGCAATTGGCTTCTCTGGCTGGGAAACCTCTCTCTGCTCTCTTCAGCCATGAGATCTTGTTTCGCTTTCCCTTGCTAGTAATCCCACCAAGCCTCCTCCTGATGGGAAATCAGTTTCTGCTTTCGCTGTGTCACTTGAGGAACACAACTGCCCGTGCATCCTCTGCCTCCCCCCCCCCCGCCCCCCAGGCTCCCCCCCGCTGGGGGCTCTTTTGGGATGCCCCCGCATCTCCTGCACTTCCCAGCTCTGCTGCTGCTGCGGTTCTGCGGATGCTCATCGGATAGGGGACTGGGGAAGACGAAACTGGGCTCGGAGAGCTTTCCTAAAGTGTCCAGTCACACGAAGGGCTGGGGGAGGAAACACAAAAGGGATTTCTTGCTGTGGAGAGAGGGTAGCGGGGTGCTCCAGCAGCCCTAGATCTGAGCTTAGAGGTGCTTGGGTGTTGGATGAGCTCCCCAAGAAGCTGAGCATGATTTTCTCATGAGGCTGTATGACATGTGAGGAGCAGCCCGGGCTGTCAATGGATGATCAAGGTCAGGTTGGACAGGGCTATGAGCAGCCTGAGCTACTTGAAGACCATGGAATCATATCATCACAGACTGGTTTGGGTTGGAAGAGACCTTCCAAGCCCATCTGGTCCAACCCCCTGCAGGGAGCAGGGCCATCTGCAGCTAGAGCAGGGTGCTCAGAGCCCCGGGCAACCTCCCCTGCAATGGTGCCAGGGATGGGGCAGCCACCACCTCTCTGGGCAGCCTGGCACAGCCTCTCACCACCCTGTCTGGGATCCCTGCAGGGGTGTTGGACTAGATGACCTTTAAAGGTCCCATCCGACCCAAATCATTCTATGATATAAAATACAATTTTTCCAGTGTATCACCCAAATCTCCTAAATAATGACATGACACCAAGTAGAGAAAATGCTTTATTTTGTAACAAAATTTTCTATGTTCATTCTAAAAACTTGTACCAGGGTGTATTGAAAGCAAAACATCCAGGAGTTTCAGCACATGCCTGATAAAACAGTAGGGTTTCTTTCTTCTAACAGTTTTGGGTTTTTGTTCAAATCAAATGCACCAAGAGCTAAAGGACGATGGTGGAGAGGTTTCTAACTATCAACATGGAAAACATTATTAGTGCAGGAAGTTTTCTGGTTGTTGTTCATAAGCTTTAGTGCCACCTGGAACACGTGCTGCACATACCTCTGCACAGCAGGAACTGAGCAGGGCGGTCCGTTATTCATTTGTCTCCTAAAAGTGGAGTTTGAGAGTCAGCTCTAACGAAGGACTTGGGAGCTGAAACGCTGCTGAAACCAAAGTATGAAGCTGTGTTTCCGAACCCTCTAAGACCTGCCTATGAGCTACCACCAGCTCCTTCCACCCTGGTGCTGCTGATGCTCCGGGAGCTTTGGAGATGAAGGGATTAGCAGAAGCCTTCCTCCTCAGGTGCTTTACTTTTTTTCAAAGCCACTTGCTTGAACAACTTTATTTTCAGCTGGTTTCCGATTTTTACTCTATGCCATGATATAATTTTTCATACCATAGCCATTTTTACTTCACTCCATACAAAGTTATTGACAAATACCAAACCCAGTACCACCCTAATTCATGACTCTCCGTAGTGGATATGGTCCTAAAGCACCCACTAAAGAAAACCATCACCAGCAGCAGCTCCCCAACATCACAGTCTACTTTCAGTCACATTTCTGAATGCTCAAGTGCCAGTTTTAAAAATAACTTTAAGATAAAACACATTTCTACAGAAAGCCATCACGCAGAGGATAAAAATTAGAATTTATTGTAAGAATTTTTCTAAGAATTCAAATTTGTCAGGCGGTCTGTGTCTGCAAGGACAGCACGCCCGCACCCGACGCAGGCAGTGTAGGGACACTGGGTAGAATGGGAGCTGTTGGAATGGGAGCTGTTGGAATGGGAGCTGAGGAGTAGTATGTGTTAACCTGTGAATAAATAACAAATATTTTTACACTGCCTGGCTCCTCCGTATAAAAGCTGTGGTTACCACCGACTAAAATACAGAATAGCAAAATATTTCTCTTGGTTGGATATAAAGCATTTATATTTCCGTTAAGCCTATTTTTAAACACCTATAGAACACTTACAGAAAGGTAAAAATAGCATTTTATTTCTTAACTATACTTAAATTACTGGTGACAGACTGACTTCCAGAAAAACAAACAAACAAAAACCCAACAACAAAAAAACAACCAACCAACCAAAAAAACAAAACCCCCAAAAAAACCCCACCACTAAAAAGAAAAAAAAACAAACTAAACCAAACCAAACAAAAAAATGGGAAAGCTTTCAAAGTATGACAAATTTAGGACTACATGCAATGCAGGCAAGCATTCACATAAGTTTTTTTATCAGTTTAGTACAAGGAGTCAGTAAAAGGCATATAATCCATACGTTAGATAACCCTCCTGGCTGGTGGCAGAAGCACGTGCTGCGGCCAAGGATGCTGTTGGGAGCCCCAGCCAGCTGCAGTTCACCTGTATGATCACTTTATTTTTCTTCTTAGAAAATTTTATTAGGAAATTCTATTTTCTATTTATTTCTTTATTTTCTTCTTAGAAAATTTTCCATTTTCCTTAGTGATCTGGAACAAGCAGTGCAATGCTCTACATGTCAGACTCCTCATATGTGAGATGTAGGTAAGTATATCTCAAGTGCTTTAAAAGAAGTTTAGGATCTCC
>JANVCC010010369.1:400642-446939 GCA_025345505.1 Todiramphus chloris collaris
AATGTATTGAAATAAAAACCATGATTCTTAAAAGAAGAAACCAAAAATTAATATTTTTCTCTGGAAATTTGGTGTTCCAACCTCACCCGCCAGCTGCAGTTTCCCGGTACTTCTGAGATGCTCTGCTATGGATACTGGGGAAACACTACATGATTTTTTTCCAGTGTCTTTTCTTTGTCTTCCCAGACTCAGACTACATAACAGCATTAAAGGCAGCTGGCAAAGCAGAATTAAAAGTGTCAGAAAGATAATGCAGTGCTTTGTGGGTGTCACTCACAGAGAAGCGGCGATGCTCAGCCAGGCACCCGTACGTAACGGCTGGGCTCCCTTTGTCATCAGTGTTACCACACGCACAAGAGTTAGTGTCTGAGGGTGAGTCCACGTGGCCAGAAGAGGTGATCGGGTCTGTGTCGCACAGTGTGGCTTATCACCATGGGATGGTAACTCAATTTAAACCAAGTCCCCACTGGGGAGCTCAAAGTCCCATCACAAAGGCTAACGTTCCTCGAAGGTCTACCCACGAAGGTCGCCTCCAGCTACCACCACCACATCAGACTTCTTTGCATTTGGCCATTGGAAGGACCTAAGATTACAAGACCCACTTTTCCTCAAAAGAAGTCACTGGCACTGGAGAGTTTTCTGCCACAAGACTGACAAATGTCTTTTGATCCTGCTCCCATTCCTCCCAGTGCCTACCAGTACCATATGGAGGCGCTCTGAGCAGACTTAGCTTTCCTGATGGGGAAAACCACACAATGACCACACTAACAGAGGGGTCCTACAGATGAGTCAAACAGACTTCCTTCTCCTCTTGACCGGGAGGAAAACATATTTCAATTTTCAGATATGTTCCTGTGTGGGCTGCCCTGGGTGACCCTGCTCTGGCAGGGGGGTTGGGCTCGATGATCTCCAGAGCTCCCTTCCAACCCCCTGCCATTCTGTGATTCCACGGTAGTAGATCTCTGGGAGGTGCTACAAAACATTGCAATGCAGACATTCCCCTGGAATTAGGTCTGCTCATGTGGCTGTGACAGTCTCCATGAAAGGAACCTAAGCAGAAAACTAAGAGGAACTAAAATGCTTTTTAAGCCTAGCCTTTATTTTGCAAACCAGCAGGTGCTGCAGTAAATTTCTGCACTGCGAAATGTTTGAGGAATTTAAGAGTTGGCTCCTCAGCTTCCCTGCACTGCTACTGTTGTCCTGACGAACACAGATGTACAAAGAAAAACAGGCAACGTTTGCATCAGGTGCGAGTTTAGCAGCCAAAAATAACAAAATAACAAGGAAAACCAATGAAAGAACCAAAACAAAAGGAATCGGAAAGGGTAAGAGATGATGGTCACGACACAGTCCCGCGCTACGTTTGATCCCCATGGGTATGAACTCCTTGTGCTTGGAAGAAATCCTCACGACACATTCCTCAGTGCTTTAAGGAAACAAGCAGAGTGGTTGATTATCAGAGCGAGGAGCGTGGACGAGCACGGTGCACGGTGCTCGGGGGCGGGGGGGGAGGGAGAGCAGCATCTGGTTTTGCTCCTGACGTGGGTTTTATGCTCCGCATAATCCCCAGCCCGAGATCACCGCTTCCAGATGTGCTTGGTGCTCTCCTACATCACCGCGCAGTGGCACCTCTGGGAGTGGACGTAGTTCCTGTAGTCAGCCAGCTGCTTCAGGTACAGGTTGGAAGGCCACCGGTGCATCTCTACAAACCTGCGCTCCTCCGCTGAACAAAGCAATGGAAGGGTTAAACTTTGTCAGCGGCAAACACACAGCACAAGAGCATCCCCTGCGAAAAAAAAGCCTCTCAAAATACATTAAAAAAAAAATATAAGGATATAAACGCAACTAGAAATGTAGAGGTGAGAGCTGTCCATTTGGTCTGCTCTAACTATAGAACAGACATACAGGAGGGGACAGAGTTTTGAGCAGGGCCTGTTGGGACAGGACAAGGGGGGATGGTTTGAACTGAAAGAGGGAGATTTAGACCGGAGAGAAGGAGAAATTGCTGGTGTGAGGGTGGTGAGAGCCTGTGCCAGGCTGCCCAGAGAGGTGGTGGCTGCCCCATCCCTGGCACCATTGCAGGGGAGGTTGCCCGGGGCTCTGAGCACCCTGCTCTAGCTGCAGATGGCCCTGCTCCCTGCAGGGGGTTGCAGTAGATGTCCTTGAAAGGTCCCTTCCCACCCCAAGCATTCAATGATTCCATGATGTTACCACTCAACATTCCCTTGCTATTAAGTCAGCATTAAGCAAATTACTTAATAAAATAAATACAGTAGTCATTAATGGCAGTAGAGAGAATAGCCTAATGATGAATACTCTACATCCTTAGAAGATAACCAGATGTCATACCCAACTGTGTTGATTTTTCTGTGCTGCAGCACTATAAAAGAGAATATTTAAATCCCTTTGCCGACAGCTTGCCTCAAGATCACTACAAAAAGGAAGGTAAGGAAAGCAGCTGAGAATTCAGCAAGATCTTCTTGCATTGCACGTGGGTTTTGTCAGTGACAGAACCAGGTAACAGTGTTTTTAGCCATACTGTTCAGATGCATCCCCGCTGCCGTTGAAGAAGCGTGAATTTCCATCTCCCCACCCCAGATTTTTCTGAACCAGCCTGCAGCAGTGGGTGTCCCTTTAGGACCTCAGACCAAGGTGGACAGACACCAATGCACAGCAGCGAGACTTGCGGCTTGGGGACAGCTGAGATGAGGGAAACTGCATCAGCCACGGGCAGCAGGCAGCACCATCCTGTTTGCCTCAGGGCTGCTGCTGAAGATTCCAGCTGTTGGGAAGGCACCAGAGATCCTCTGCCTCATGCAGCATTGCTCTCCTTGAACCTTGAGATGATGCTGTGTCACAGTGTCCTGACTAAGAAAGGTCACCTACCCATAACTGCTGCTGTCTGGGGTTCACGCTCCCCTCTGGACGTGCTGGAGAGCGTTTGTGCCTAGCTGGGACAAAACGGTTTCACCCCATCCACCTGTATTCACTTAAGTGCTTCTATTTCTTTCCTCCATCTGTCTCAGCAGAAGCTCAGTAGAGCAGTCAACTCTTCAGTGTAGGGACTGCTACAGACCACCCGACCATGAAGGCTGAGCAGATGAGGCTCTCTCCAGACAGATAAGAGCAGCCTCATGTTCATGAGCACTGGTCCTCATGAAGGACTTCAAACACACAGATATCTCTTGGAGGGTCAACACAGCAGGGCATAAGGTTGGGGGGTTGAACTATATGACCTTTAAATGTCCCTTCCAATCCAAAGCATTATATGATTCTATGACAACAATCCATGAGGTTCCTGGAATGCGCTGATGATGATTTCCTCCTCCAAGTGATGGAGGAGCCAATGAGGAGAGGTGCTCTGCTGGACCTTGCTCTGGCCAACAAAAAGGACTTGTTGGAGCGGGGCCAGAGGAGCCCCAGTGATGCTGGGAGGGCTGGAACCCCTCTGCTGGGAGCCAGGCTGGGAGAGCTGGGGGGGTTCAGCCTGCAGAGGAGAAGGCTCCCCAAGGGGAGACCTTCTGGGGGCCTCTGTCCCCATCTCCCCTGTCAGAGAGATGGGGACAGAGTTTTTACATGAGCATGCAGTGATGAAGCAAGGTGTGATGGCTTTAAACTGAAAGAGGAGAGATTGAGATATGAGGAAGAAATTAATCCCTGTGAGGGTGGTGAGACAGTGGCACCAGTTGCCCAAGGACGTTGTGGGTGCCCCATCCCTAGAGATGTTCAAGGTCGGATTGGACAGGGCTTTGAGCAACACGCGTACATACGCCAGCCTTGTGAATGAGGAGAGAGGACCTTTAATGTACTTTGGACCAAACAAAGCTTCAACTCACTGTTAAGAATAATCCCCTTCTGGAATAAGCTGGGCTCATACCAACAGTCTGACTATGAACCATGGGTCCAAGAGATGCTCCTGTCCAAATCACCTTCATCGGGATGATGAAAAATCCCATTGGGAATAAGCAAATCGTTCCAGAGTGACATATCAAGAAGTAAGTATACTCTCTGGGAAAAGAAATGACAGTTCCCTGGAAGAACCTGGGTTTATTTACTTGAGTGGACATTAGTTCTTTGGTTTCATGAGATCTGTTGGAGAATACTTGGAGAATCCCATTTTCTTCAAATAAAACCCCATTCCTTAAAAAGCAGGTATTGGAAGTGACTCATTACCTTCACTCAAACGTACAAATGACAAAATACATACAACAAGGTGGAGGAGTTAACATATGATGACCAAACTGTCCCAGTCAGTTCATTTCTGGGTGAGAACCTGGCCAACAAAAGGACAAGGGGACGTGGCTGCAACCCTCACTTCTGATTCACAGACTGAATATTTCTTGTTTTAAAAGTAATTGATAAATTACCTGAAAGATCTTGAAATTCTGGCTTTTGACTGAAGATGAGGTAGTTGGTGGCAATAAAATGAAGAAGCCAGGTTGAGAGGCAATCAGAGTTGTGAAACTGGGAGAAGAAAGGAAACACAATGCTTAAAGCTGTCAACATCTAAAGCACAACCACACCTTGCCTGCCAAAATATTTCAGATTTTCACTGTCAGCAGAGCAGTTTACTAAGTTGACTGAGGAGATAATGAAGGAGCAGTCATTGATGGAGCATGCCAACAGATGGAGACCCAAGAATGAACAGTAAAACCTCCTCCCCCAGCAGCGCAACCTAAAACCTGGAGCTGCTTTTGTCATGGATCTTGGAAATTTTTGTTTCTGTACAGAAAAAGGGCTTCAAAAAAAGGGAAAGTAAGGACTGTGGGATGTTGTGTCCTCTTTCTCCACAAAGTCCTGTTCATTTAAGGCCACATCCTGCCTGAGACATATAAAAAATTGTAAAAAAAAAAAAAAAAAGAGTTCTTATTTTCCTTTTGTTTCCAAATCTTTACCTACTATCTCTTTTTCTTGATTTTTTTTTTCCCAGCCTCTAATCTTTTCTTTTCATCCTTTTTTTTTCTATGTCACTCAACATTCTTTTATTCACGAGGTTAGATCTGATGTGCAAACGTTAGATCTTCTTTGCCACATGCGTGTCAGGGAATTTTCTATTTGACTAGAAGAGGGAGTAGTCCATCTTCTCTCACCTACACCACCTCTGTTCTGGCAGACGCTGCAATTAAGCTGCATTACCACGATGTGTCCTTGGTGAAGGAAATCCCACCGATCATGGCATCACCACACACTGCAATAAAAGGCTGAAGGCCCTTAATTTAGCCAGAAATCCCTAATGAACAGAGTGCCTATCGACGTTTGTCCTTGGGGATGGCGATTATTCAGGTGTTAAAAGTCTTAACTGCTAAACAACCCCCACTCATTGGAGTTGGCGTACAGATTTGATCTATGCAGCACATACCTTGGCTCTTTTGAGCAAGCTGACGATGCTGAGACTCGTGGACGCCAGCTCCCTGCTAGGCATGCTCTGAAGCTGCGTGATAATGTAGAGCTCACAAATATGCTGGAGTCTCATGACTTGGTACATCTCTGCGCAGATCAGGAGGGACATAGCTTGGAGGATACTGGCTGAAAAACAAGAAAACATAAGCTACATGTATTTTACCTTTTCAGTAAGATGGTCAAAGCCGCTTTTCACTGCGTCATCTTTTAAACACCTAACGATGAGCTCAAAAATCAAACTGCTGTTCATCACCCTCTTTCATTTTTCATTATTATCATGGTAAGTTTGTTATGTCACTCTTTTTTTTTTTTTTCCCAGATAAACTACTGAAGTAACAGGAAAAAAGCAGTTAGTACTTTTCAGAAGGCAAGTGCAATAAATTGTTGTTAGTATCTGGCGTCTTCAAGACGCTGAGTCAAGTGCTGCTGGCCTATTTAAATAAGTGATGACTAACTCCTCATTCAGAAAAGAACCTCTCCGATACAGATACAAATAAGGCCAAAATGAAAACGGAGCAATCATATGTGAAAGAAACAAGCAAAACAAAATTAAAACAATTGGGTTTTTTTAATGTGTTTTTAAAAAAAATTATGGTCCGGTTGTTACATGTTTAAACCAATGGACAAAGAAATGTTACACAGACTAGAAAGAAAAACATATGGAAAACCTAAGAACAAGGTAGAAGTATTTGAAAAAAAACACAAAAACAACCACCAAAAAAAAGCAAAAATATGTATCACATCATTCATTCATTCATTGATTTATTCATTGATTTATTCATTCATTTATTCATGAATTTATTCATTCATTCATTCATTTATTCATTTATTCATTCATTCCTTCCTTCCTTCCTTCCTTCCTTCATTCTACCAAAGGTAAATTCACCGTATTTAAATGATACTTTTATTTAGTATGTAGATTTTCTTCTCACTAAAAAAGACAAAGGTCAAGACACAAAGAATACTTCAGCTCCATTTTTCTTGCCAAATACTCCAGCTGATATACTTTTTTTCTGCTTTTGTGCACAAAGAAGACATCCATGTGTATAAGCAAGGTATTCTTGCCATTTAACCTTGTTTATATTAACACATTTTAAAAGCTAAACGAAATGACAGTTTTTAAACAGAACCCAGAATTAAGGTTAGAAATCAGTATTATTGTTATGTAGAAATAAGATTCCAAATATTGTAATGGACCAGAAATGAAATTTCACATTGTTTTGAGTCTTGCTATGTAAGCACAAAACCACTACAGGAATTTGTTAGCAGTATTTGTTCTGCCTGCAGCTGATTTTACTTGAATAAGACGGATTTCTTTTTCTTTTTAATTTTTTATTGCACTATAGGAGCAAGTTCTCTTTCCTGAGACATTATACATTAAAACCGTGGCATTTTTTTCAAAGAAATAAGTGCTGCTACATTATTCTCTATCAACTGCAGAAAAATAAGTAACAGATATACATGTATTTTTAAATTTTCTTACCTGGACAGCAGGAGTCGGTATAAAGATACTCTAGAAAGGAGAGGAAAGTGTCTTTGGAAACCCCATACACTGGAACCAGAATACTATTTGCTTCTAGATAATTACCATTAAACATAGCTGCCATTACCTCACAGCGAGCTACCAGAACTGCTCTGTGTGCTGGTACAGTTGCACCTGCAAGATAAAAATCTGTGATGGTTTTACATGCACAGAAAGGTTTCGATTTTAAAGCTCCTATTTTCTTAGAAGGCCTTCACTGCCTGTGATTAAAGTGAGTAAAATCAACAATATCCAACGGGTGACTAACAACACACCCGTCATACCAGTCTAGATGTTTGCATCTGCCTAGCAGGCACCAGAAAACAAAAAGAAGCACCAAATTTACGATGACAACCTGCTCCCAAATCGGGCAAACCGGCTTTCAACTAGCAAAAAATCTGAGTCATACCAACTGGAACGACAACAGTTTGCACTAACTGGCCCGCTGTGTAAATATGGAGTGCTGTGCATTATTATGCAAATAAGTAATTTGTGAATAATTATCCCAGATGAAATTCCTTTGAAAAAATAGGAATTTAACCAGATTAAGTATATTTGAATTTCCTGATGGTTGTCTTATGAAAATAACGACGACAATTTTTTTACACAATTTTTTTCCACTTTTTTGCTATTTTGCAAGTGAATCGTTTACTTTACTACAGCATTTGGAAGACCATCGGGTGTAAATGTTTTAATCAACATTATAATAAACAGCTCAACTGAGATGCAAGATAAATGTACTGTAATTATATATACGCTGTAATAGATGTACTGTAAAAATAAATATACGCTGTAAAATCTTATATATAGGTGGATATGATAATTCCTTCCTCAAGCACAACCCTGTCACATACCTAATTCCTTGGAGACATCTGGCACTTTTATTTGTTCTATTTCCATGCACCTGCCATCTACTTCCAAACCGTCTAAGCTGCATAAAAAATTGATGTATTTCTACAGAGAGAGGACACCTGTCAGCAGCATTATGTATTTATGCACGTACCACGAGCTATACAGGACACGGAAGAGATGCACGATACGCACGTGGCTTTGCATGCGCGTGCAGTCGGCTATTTACCCGCTAATTAGCGCGCTCAGTCACGTTATGAGTCTCTGTCCTGACATAAAGGGGGTCTGTTTTCCCTGGCTCCTGACTGCTTGTGGAAGCTGGAAAGCTCAAAGCAAACAAAATTCAAGGAATTAGTCGGAGGCTTAAAAATGTGTTTGCCTGATCAAAGCTTCTCTTGGTAATTTTGATACCACTGCTGTGGCTGATGAGTTAGAGAAAAAGGCTTGGAAGATTTACCAAGTGTTGGGGAAAAAAACCCCAGCTCATGTCTTCGTAATTGATAAGCACATTTTTCCTTTATTTTTTCTTTCCTTTCTTTCGTCAACTCATGCGTAATTTATTTTCCTGCAAAATACACAGTGGTGGCATGTTTCCATCAACCCCCCACCAAGGCGCTGTCAGGAGAGGGACGCTGAGATGACTTCTTCATGTCATGAAATCATCAGTACTTCATTCTCATTCGCAAAGATCTCGTGCACATTTAACAGAACACCTAGAAAGAACCTGCTCGCCCTCGTCTGTGGATGTTTGAGAGATTAATGCTCCATATTTGGCTCTGAGATTTAAAGCTGAAAATAATTAGACAACTGCCTCATCTTAAAAGACCCTTTCTACACAAAGGGTGTGGACAAGTGGAGAAAATCATTAGCATTTAAAAACCATCTCCTTTGTACCCTCACCATAGCACATGACATGTTTTTTTTCCACGTGACGCTTTTCCCCACCCTGTATCTTTATTTTTAATTTTCAGAAAATTTAATTTAATTTAAATTAAATTAAATTAAATTAAAAATGAATTGATTAAATGAAAATTAGATGAAAATTAAATTAAATGAAAATTAAATTTAATTTTCAGAAAAAAAAAAACCCACCAGTGACACTGCAGCTTGGTGCACACAAGCACACTCTCTGCAGACAAAACAGGAACTAGAAGTTGGTGTCACCAGCCTGGCTTCTGCGTGAGGAGCGCTTGGCGACTTCATGAGCACATCTGCGTGACACCAACAACCTTGGTAACTTCACAGTCCGCTACAGACAAGTCATCTGGGGCAGCCAGCCTCTGCTCACCCACATCCCTTTAATCCTGGCCACAGAGATGACTAGATAATTGCCATAATCCCAGAGATGACTAGATAATTGCCAGAATCCCAACTAAATAAATACCCCGTAATTTAGATGCACACTGGTAGGGTTGAGCAGTAGGCGGGTCTCACCCCGGTGCCTGCCAGGCTGAGGTTTGCTTTCACAAGGGGCTACCCATCCTAGAGAAGCTGCAGAGACCTGTGATGAAAGGCGAGTGTGAGTACGGGAGCGAGCCCCGAGCACGGCTGGGGTCGGTGGCACCGAGGTTAGCAGGCATTAAAACTCCAGCACATCCTGCTGTGTTTCTAGGGATGTCCAAGCTGGGGGGAAGAGGGGCAGTGAATAAAGCCTGAGGAGGCACAGGAGTAGGACGTGAGTCCCTGCCAGCTTCTAGAGGGTAGGCAAAGGCACATCCGAGGCCAACACCAGCCAGAGATGGATGGAGGGAAGGTGGCCAGGAGTCAATAGCCAGCATCTCTGGTCCTTTCACTCAGAGCAATGAGTGTAGACACGGCCACTGGATTCCATGCCTCTCCAGGGTCTGATGGTGGGCAGAGCTCTCAGACACATCTCAGTGCCCATGTAGGTGGGAACGTGAGCAAGATAAGCAAGTTTTAAAATAAAATCACCATCTGTGCTGCATCTTCTTGCTACCTTAGGGATAGGTCACTGTGGCTGCTGAAAAGCTGCTAGCAGAGGCATTTTCTCAGGGTCTCACAATATTCAGTGAGAATCCTGCCTTTCTGATGCATGTTATGGGAAACAGTAGGATGTTTTTTGTAAGCTGGACCAACACCTGGTGTTTTGCTGAGTTCTACATTGGAAAAATGTTTTGCAATGGGTGCTGTAGGACTTTAGCCAATCCCCCTAGGAGATGGGTGATCACTGACCCATCGCCCTGTGGGGCTAGGGGATATAGAACAGGGTTATAAATTAATAAAGTTGCTTCTTTTGCCTGCTCTTGCTGAATTTGTGTGTTGTTGCTGCATCTCTCCGCTCATCATAAACAGCGACAGGTCGTTGATGGAGCCTTTCTTGCAGGAGCTGGAGGTGCAGCTTTGCCCACGCCAGCGGGTACCGTACCTTGTATTTTGAAGATGACATCAGCCAGGACAGGCGTATTAAAGAACAGCCTGAGAGAAGTGTTGTACAGCCGTTTTATCTGGTGGGATCTGCAGTCCTTCGCCGTGCTTAGCTGCAAGGTGAGTTATTAATGAGACACCCTCGTGTACAGTCACACACACACACACGGAATCAAGGGTTACACGGCATCGCTGCGGCAGGGAAACTGAACAACAGGCTTTTTGCTTTCTGCTGTAGGCTCTCCTGGTAACGCTGCTCAGCTGTGCCTCTCACACCTCCAATCTCCACAGCCACCTTCACCCTTCACATTCTGACCTCCCACGGGGTGTATGGTTAAAATATTACCTGATTTATTAACTACTTTTTAATTCCATCGTGAGAAAAAAAAAAACAAATCACAATTAACGTCTGTGCCTCTGGAGAAAAACTTCTAAACGTGAAATTAAAACACTCCAAAGGCACGGAGAAAAAAAAAAGCCCCAAAGAAGTAACAAAAACAACTCAGTAGAAGCTTTGAGGACTTTCTAAGTCCACCCCTTCAAATGTTCTAGCTGTGGACACAGAGGACTGAGACGGCCACAGCTGAGCAACCAGAAGCTTAGAAGAGCTAAATAACTTTTAGATCTTTATATTATCTGAAGACAGTCCAAGAAGGTTCCCCATTTAAACTGATTTGTGCAACTGCTATCAGGGAGCATATAAGGTCTACCAGCAAAAGGCTGTTCAAAATAACTCTATATTGTATCTTTTTATTAACACAATAACGATATAAATTACATTTTACCGTGATGTCACCTGCTGAGTTAAAAAGCACTGAGCTTTAGACAGCTTCCCACATCAGAACCCTTGCAGGAGCAACAACCTCTCCTGATCTACGTCGGAAGCGTCGCTTCTGGCGCAGATTCAGGAAAGTAAATCTTTCCTGGGCAGCCTCTGTTAGGCGAGAATTAGCGACACATAATCATGTTGTTTGACAACGTGCAAAGCTGCGAACGGGAACAATCCTTCCAGGGTACCAACTCGTGTGCTTTTTACCGATTACGTTAATTCTGCACGTTGCATCAGCACCTCTGTGTTTCTGTTTCACACGTGCCCGTGAAACAGCAACTGGTAAAATAATTAAATAGGCCAAAACTGAGTTTAAAACACCAGCTGACAAGAAAGCCTTGCCTACAACACAGTTTCCCCAGAATTTAAGTGACTAACTAGTACCAGCAGCTACCCAAAGAGAGTTGGAGGTACCTTCCCCGGAGTTTTCAGGATGCACTTCACTTTCTCAAGTACGTTTTCAGTTTTTTCTGGATCCTTCAGCTTCTTTTTTATATCCTCTTCTAATCGTTCCCACTGGAAAGCACCTGACACAAGACCACGAAAAAGTTGGATTAATAAACCTACAAGGCACAGGCCTTAGGAGACAAAGAAAAGAAGTCAATGTCAAACAGATCCTGCAGAAAATGCATTTTTTTTTTTGCACATAATTCAGCCAGAAATTTGTGCTTAGGAAGCGCAAGATGCAATTCTTGCGTAAGGAAAACATCCAAAGTGCTTTAACGAGAATGCCTTCAAAAGCAGGCAGAGCAGGGCAGCTCTCCTGCTTTCAGAATCAGCTTCTGAACTCCTCCCAGTTCTGTCACTACACGTTGCAAGTAAAAAAATCATGGAAACCAGAACTGTTCTGGTTGGAAGAGATCTCCAAGATGAGTCCAACCCTTCCCCCAGCAGTGCCAGGGCACCACTGCCCCCTGTCCCTCAGCACCACAGCTCCACGGGGGGCTTGGAAACCCCTCCAGGGATCACGGGGACTCCATCCCTGCCCTGGGCATCCTGGCACAGCCCTGGGGAACCCTTTCCATGAAGAAATTGTTCCTCAGTTCCAACCTAAACCTCCCCTGGGGCAACTTGACCCCAGTTCCTCTCATCCTATTGCTCTACAACCTCCTGCCAGGAGCTGTCAGAGCCAGAAGGTCTCCCCTCAGCCTCCTTCTCTCCAGGCTCAACAAGCTCAGGTCCCTCAGCTGCTCCTCAGCACCCTTGTGCTCCAGCCCCTTCCCCAGCTCCATTGCCCTTCCCTGGCCACGCTCCAGCCCCTCACTGTCCTGCTGGGAGTGAGGGGCCCAATCCTGACCCCAGGATTCCAGGGGCAGCCTCCCCAGTGTTGAGTACACGAAACGATTTAAAACAGTCTGGGATTTGGAACTGTCTCAAACTCTGTTTGTTTTGCAAAGTTTCTGGGTATTATTGCTGTTAGGTTACAAACTCTGCTCAGTGAAATACTGAGTAGGTATTGTGCTTAATTTATGGTCATTGTCTCTTGAATGACAACTTTTTATTCGATCTAGTCAAAGAGCTTTTTTGATATAGGCGTTGTTTGTAATAATCACAAGTGATAAAATGGACGCAGCAACGCTACGGAGAGCCACATCCCAACAGCAGAGGATGCTCCCTAGAGCAGCGCACGGAGTCCTTCAGGAGACGTCAGCTCGACGTCACAACAACGAGGCTGAAAGTTTATCAGGCAGTTTCATTTGGCCACGGTTGAGGTATCACAGAAAGTCCTCAACCTTGAAGAAGATGCGAAACAAAACCATCTCTTTTGTGTTCTTTCGCTGCTGGTGACACAGAAATAAGATAAAATACATAGCTTCTGAACCAAAGCCAAGCCATGAGTGTATGCAGAAGTGACCTTGGGTAATTGCAATGGGAAAACTCACACCCCTAAGACAATAATGAGAATGCTAACGAGGGAACCTCCCCAAACCTCCCCCGAATGTTTCAATCACCGGGCAGCACACACAGAATCACAGAATCATCGAACGTTAGGGGATGGAAGAGACCTCGAGAGATCATCGAGTCCAACCCCCCTGCCAAGCACGTGCATGTTGGGGGGAAACTGGAGTAACGAGGCGTCTGGTGCTCACAGACAGCGTGTGCCCGGCAGTGCCCTGCATACGGACAAACTCCTGCCCCAGGGGTGGGTCGGCCCTTTGAGCACGGGGCAAAGAGCCCCTGTGAGGGCCAACAAGCTGTATGAGAAACGAGGTCAAGTGAGGTTCTCCTCTCTCTGCAACAAGGAGACCATGTCTGCAGTTTTCTGTGCAGTGCTGGGCTCCCCAGTTCAAGAAAGACAAGGAGCTACTGGAGAGAGTCCAGAGGAGGCTGGGAAGATGATGAGGGGCCGGAGCATCTCTGTGCTGGGGCCAGGCTGAGAGCCCTGGGGCTGTGCAGCTGGAGAAGAGCAGCCTGAGAGGGGAGCTGAGCAATGCTGAGCAAGAGATAAAGGGCCCCGGGGGGCAAGAGGATGGGCACAGACTCTGCTCAGTGGTGCCCAGGGACAGGACAAGGGGCAGCAAGGGGCACCAACTGGAAGCCAGGAGGTTCCGTCTGAGCAGGAGGAGCAAGTTGTTTGGTGTGAGGGTGTGGGAGGCTGTGCCAGGCTGCCCAGAGAGGCTGTGGAGTCTCCTTGTCTGGAGAGATTCCCACCCCGGCTGGACCCTGCGCTGCTGGGCCCCTGCTCTGGGTGCCCCTGCTGGATGGAGCAGGGGGGGACACACCAGAGCATCTCCAGAGGGCACTGCCAGCCCCACCGTGCTGGGATTCTGTGAGCACCTGGACTCACTCCAAGGGGTACCTGAATAAATGAAGTGTAGGATATCTGGGAGGCAGGAGCAGAAGACAGAGTCCTTCACCACCACCCTCACCGGAGGGACGCAGGGTGGGACGCCGCGGGGGGCTGAGGGGCAGGCGGCCCCGCTCTCCACCGCGAAGAGGCTCTGTGCCGTCTGCACGATGGAGGCGTCGCGGACGTCCGCGGGGCTCTTCACCTCGAAGAGCAGCATGAATAGGTGGCTGACAGAGCAGAGGATGACCTTGTGAGCTTCCACCACAGTGCTGAGGTCTTCGGGGTAGAAGGCCACGTCCGCGCACTGGCAGCAGCAGAGCAGGTTGTGCAGGTCTGCGTCGTAGTGCGAGGCTTCGCCCTTCAAGATCGGCATTTTTTCTGCGGAGGACAACGAGTCGGGCTGTAGAACTGGAGCAAGCGTTAGCTGCAGGACAACTCTATATCCCAGAGACCCGATCAAACGATGGACCGTTTTGGAAGAAGTATTCCATAAGAAAATTTCTTGCATGTCATTTGAGTAAGTTCAGTAAACTCAAACGGTAGCACCTACTAGAGTAGAACAAGAAATACAAGAACTACTTAGCTCAGTAAAAAGTGTCCATCCTTTTAAGAAACCTCTTTAGGAACTCTAGGTTTGAAGGAAAACCTGTCACTCCCAAAGCTAAGGGATCTTTAATCTCTCTAATTTCTAGCACGCATGAGATGAGCCGACTTCACCTTCAGAAGTTACTACCTGCCGTAGTTACTCCACTGAGTAAATGCACTGGATGCTCAGAAATCACATGCAGGAAATAAGGTGCAGGGGTGCACACCTCTGCCTCGTTTTATTTGCAGCAAATAAAACTATTACTTGACGGTATTACAGAATAATACAGCATGATGTAATGACTTGCTTTTATACTTTGTACGTAAAGCTTTTACGTAAAGCTTTTATTAATTCAATTATAAACTGGGGCAATTAATTATTAATGCATTATTTCAAGTGCACCAGAAAAGCACTCACCAGAAGAACACTCCTACTGTTTTAGCCTAAATTAGAAGTCCACTTCCAATTCCACGTAGCAATTCCGTGTTACACAATGCTTCACAATTCTGCACAAATTAATTAGACCCTCGCCGAAAGGTGAGGACACCAGAGCAATGCCAGCAGCCTAGCTGATAATAGGGCTGCACAGCTCACAGGTTACAAAACGTTAACTGCACAAAGAACGCGGCGCACGTCACGAGCGATAACGAGAGACCGGACATCAGCGGGCACCTGGCTGTTCAAGCTGGGGCGGTTGAACACGATGGCACTTCTGCATCTTTTTCCTCTTCTTCATTTTTTCAGATGACTTCTGATTCAGACTTTGGATCATAAAATACTCCAGCTAAAACACAAAATTTGTTTAAAGAAAAAAAAACTAGTTGTTTAAGAACAACCTAGGCATCAAACCGAGAACAAGCAGGTGCTGTAGGCAGGAACGAAGCTACAGACACTATGACGCCACCCAGAAGAAGTCCAACACTCCTTAACCAGAAGAAGGTACCACGTTTAGGTGGAATTAGCACAATTTAAAGGACTATTTATTCAGATGATGGTGGCAGATTCTCCTGTATTTAGTCCTCCCAGAAATGAGAGGCACAAAGATATTGGATCTATCGGAGCTCTCATAGATGCTAATTACAAAATTCCAGAGAAGAATAAGGCTTGATGGATAATGACCATGCCCTGAAGTGCCACATCTGGATGTTTATTGAACCCCTCCAGGGATGATGATTCCACCACTGACCTGGGCATCCTGTTCCAAGGCCTCACCACTCTCTCAGTAAAGAAACTTTTCCTAATATTCAGCCTAAATCTCCCCTGGGGCAAATTAAGCCCATTTCCTCTCATCCTATCACTACTTACTTCAGAGAAGAGACCAACACCCCCTGGCTCCAGCCTCCTGCCAGGAGCTGTCAGAGCCAGAAGGGCTCCCCTCAGCCTCCTTCTCTCCAGGCTCAACAAGCCCAGGGCCCTCAGCTGCTCCTCAGCATCCTTGTGCTCCAGCCCCTTCCCCAGCTCCGTTGCCCTTCTCTGGCCACGCTCCAGCCCCTCGATGTCTATCTTATACTGTGATGCCCAGAACTGAACCCAGTGCTCAAGCTGCATGCAGCCTGACAGTGCCAAGTACAGGGGAGTTTCAGTGCTCATGATAATGTTGGGTAGACAACTGGACTTGGTGATCTTAAGAGTTCTTTTCCGACCTTAATGATTCTGTGATTCTATGATCAGGTGCGACTGATGGAAATAACAAAACCACGTATGATCTCTTCAGCTTGCAGCTAACCACCTCCACCACCCAGTGCTACCGCATCCTCTGGAGATGTCCCATTACAGGGCAAGGTTTGCTTCACTGGGACAAAACACAGGCGTCATCACCGCAATAGAAACGTACCCGAGGGGGAAGGATCTTTTATATGGGAGTGAGGAGTCACAAAGGGCGGTTTAGCTCCAGTTCATGAATGTCTTAAAGGCTTTTATCACCCAAGGTGTTGCTGCAGCACATACAGTGCTTCCTAAAAAAAATAGACAAATACCCTGGCTGGACCACACCGGAGTGGATTTCTTCTTTTTAATTGGGGATGAATAATTAAGCAATGAAAATGGCTTAGCTGTTGTGACAGATACTCCAAGTTACTATCATAGAATCGTACAGACTGGTTTGGGTTGGAAGGGACCTTTAAAGGCCATCCAGTCCAACCCCCCTGCAGGGAGCAGGGCCATCTGCAGCTAGAGCAGGGTGCTCAGAGCCCCGGGCAACCTCCCCTGGGATGGTGCCAGGGGTGAAGCATCCATAAATCCCATGGAAAATACACTGTATGTATAAAATACACTGTATGTATACACCAGTATAGCACCTGATCTCTAAATTACTGTGCCTAAAGAACTACATTTTTCTTTTTTTTTTTTTGGCTCAATCACAAATGCCACTGGAAAAATAACCAAAAGGTGCAAAAAAAAGGCTGACCTTAAGGCACCTCACAATGCTGTAAATTAAATATCAGTGAGAAATAACTTTAGGGAGAAGAGAAATAAATCTGAAAGACTGTTTTTAGGAACTGCACGGTGGGCTTCCCTGCCTCCAGGAGAGAGGAAAAAGAAGCAGCTCATTATTGGTGGGACATTTTAACAAGCCTCTCAGCTGGTGCCTCCTGCAGCCTCACTGCATCTGGCCCCAGGCTCTGCTCAGGACCGCAGACTGCATCACAACTGTGCACTGAGCGACCACAGCAATGTGATAAAACATCAGAAAATTCAACTGCCTTACCTGTCTCACTTTACTTGTCAAACAGCCGTGAGAGCTCGTGCAATTACAATTAAACATACCAGAGTATTATGGAATAATTTGGTCTGGAAGGGGTTTGTGGAGGTCACCTGCTCAGGGCACCTGCGCGAAACAGGACTTGTCTTCAAAGCAGGATGGGGCTGTCAAGTGCCTCATCCAGATGGGTTTTGATTATCATAGAATCATAGAACTGTCAGGGTGGGAAGGGACCTTAAAGCTCACCCAGTTCCAGCCCCCCTGCCATGGGCAGGGACCCCTCCCACTAGAGCAGGGTGCTCACAGCCCCAGCCAGCCTGGGCTTCAACACTTCCAAGGATGGGGCTTCCCCCACCTCTCTGGGCAGCCTGTGCCAGTGTCTCACCAGCCTCACGGGGAAGAAATTCTTCCTAATGTCTAACCTGAATCAACCTCTATCTAGTTTTAATCCATTCCCTTTAGTCCCATCCCAGCAATGCAAAAGGACAGGAATACAAAGGGGGAAATTGCTGGGGTGTGTAGGATGGCTTTCTGAAACCTTCCGAGAAGGCAGCTGTAACCAGAGCAGCCTTGGTGCTGCCAGTTCAGCCTACATCACAGAACCACAGAATGGTTTGGGTGGGAAGGGACCTGAAAGATCATCTCGTTCCAACCCCCTTCAACATACGCAGGGACACCTCCCACCAGCCCAGGTTGCTCAGAGCCCCATCCAACCTGGTGCTGAACACTCCCAGTGATGGGGCACCCACAGCTTCCCTGGGCAACTCATGCCAGGGTCTCAGCGTGAAGAACTTGCTGTCTCTAACCTACACCTCTCATCAGAGGGGACGTGCCCTCAGTGGAAAGGGCTCGTGATGTGCCTCCACTCCATGCTCTCCAGAGCCCTGACATCAGCCGCGCATCTCCCGCGTGTCCACCCCGCTGTCAGCCCAGCAGCTTCTCACTCACCACCCCTCCGAAGTACTTCTGTATGTAGAAGTCATTAAGAGTGTGCAGCTCGAGGTAAGTGGCTCCCAGCTCCTTGGCAAGCTGAACACCCTCGGAGGTGGTGACACAGCTCCTCCTGTCCGAAGTGCACAGCGGGCAGGTGCAAGGCACTCCTGGGGGTAAGAAGTGATGTGAAAAAAAGCGACATTTTTTGTCATATAATCCAGAATTCTTATCTTCTTCAATAAATAAATATACTGAAAAATAACAAATCTATATAATAATAATATATAAAAAATATATATAAATAATAATTATATATAAAGATATATAAAAATATATAAAAAATAATAATAAAGATGTCGAATAATCCAGAATACTTAGGTTCCTAATTAAAGACGCATTACTTAAAAAAAAAACAAAGAGGGAAATGAAAACTTGATAATTTTATAGAAAGAAATCTATAATTGCTAAAACACCCACACATACATGGTTTTTTTATTAATTAGTTGGAACTATTATCTGCTGCACAAAGCTTTGTATATACCCTGGTGTTACGTGACATTTGGTTTTGCCAAGGCAGAAAGGTCCTTCCCAACCCAAACCATTCCATGGTTCTATGATCTCTCCAGCCATGGATGTGCTCTCCAATGTGCATGCTCTGCACTAATTCCCTCTGCTCAGACCTATGGATAACATGTAATAACACAGCTTTTTTTTTTCATTATTATTATTTCTTTTGGCAGGACCATTTGCTACTACAGAGGATTAAGATCTTAGTAATCTGTATGAGCAAACTGCTGTGTTCACAAATACCTCCTAGAAACAAAAGGTCTCTGTGTCTGCACAGCAGTCTGCCCTGGCAGGTCCCAAAGAGAAACTGTGGCTGGAGAGCCTGACTTCTCCCATGGGTCACAATGTTTGGGGAACAAGGCAAAAGAAAAAAGAAAAAGAAAAGGAAAAAGAAGAAGAAAAAGAAGAAAAGGGAAAATAAACACAAAAAAAAAAAAAAACCAGTAATGGAGCCACTGTGATTGGTGCTGGTGTTGTGTTCAATTAAAAGTGTAAGAAAAGGTGTTGGGGAAGACAAACGTTAGTTGATCAAGACCTCGCCTTTAGACAGCAGATTTAATTCCCCTGTACAAATCAGAGCATAAAAACATTTGGTCATTAAAAAAGGGGAAGAAAATAAAGATTTAATTGTTTCAGAGTTCTTTAACAGCCCTTCCTCAACCACTGAGCAAAAAGATGTAGCAGTAGACATAGGTAAAATTGTTACTGAGTTGATGGGCCAGACTCTGCTCAGTGGTGCCCAGCACCAGGACAACACGCACCAGGCACCAACTGGAAGCCAGGAAGTTCCCCCTGAGCAGGAGGAGCAAGTTGTTTGGTGTGAGGGTGTGGGAGGCTGTGCCAGGCTGCCCAGAGAGGCTGTGGAGTCTCCTTGTCTGGAGAGATTCCCACCCCGGCTGGACCCTGCGCTGCTGGGCCCCTGCTCTGGGTGCCCCTGCTGGATGGAGCAGGGGGTGGCACCAGAGCATCTCCAGAGGGCCCTGCCCACCCCACCAGTCTGGCAGTCTGTGATTACACCCACTGAAGACAAACTTCACATAGCTTAATATTCCTTCGTATATTATGTTAAAAATTTCCTCCCACCTACTCCTCATAGCAGAAGGGATGCTCATAAATACCCACTTGATCCAATCTCATAATTTAAAAGACAACTCTGAGGCTCAAGTTTTGCATTCACTGTCTAAGAAAAAAAAACAAAAAACCCCAAAAATCAGGGCCCACAACTCAAGAGACCTCATGAAAATCAAGGAAAGCACAATGCCAAGCACTTGGAAATACAGAATGCAGTTTGTGAGTTTATTCTGTCAGTAACTTACTTTGTAAAAAAAGCAAAGTGAATTTTCCTTCCCCAACGTAAACAGGAGTTTCCAATGTCTGTTCAAATCATGAACGTGATCTCCCGTGTAAAACTGATTCAGGTCGTTCTCGTAGCAGACGACTCATCAGCTGGCCAGGGTGTTGTGTGAACACGTGAGCTATACCATCGCTATACCATCGCTATACCATCGCTCCTCTGCTGCGACAGGTCAGCTCTGTCGATGCAGCAGCACGCGGCACTTTGCGGTACCCCGCGAGAGCTGCTGGGCCCATTCATCCAACGATACCCGAGACACTTTTGAGTCCTCTCCCACCCCCTCTGCGGTCACTGCAAGCTGATGGACTTAATTTCACACGCTGTATTTTATACCTGAGGGAACTTGTAATCACAGGGTCCACCTCGTACACCCAAGTGTACGTTGCTTAATCCAAAGCCCCACTTACTCCCTGCTGTGATGGCTCCACGAGAAGCATCTCTGCAGAGGCCAGAGCAGGATACGATGCCTTTCATTGCCAGGGTTAATTAAACACAATCTCCTTGCCAGTAGCCTACAGAACCATAATACACGCACATGTTACTGTCACCTGATGGAATAATTGTTTCTGTTAGCAACCAGGGAAAACAAGCAGCTTCCCCTGGAACTACAGCGTATCTACTTCCAAGTGAGATTTTAGCTGTTGCTGCAGGAGGCTGGATACGTACCGTTTTTTCTTGCACCGATAGCAGAAATTATCACCGGAACTGAAGAGTGGTGTAGTGCCTTTTTTATCATCGGGACGTAGCTATCCTTTAACTCTTGAAACACAGCCTTGTCGTTGACGGAGTATTTAACCACAACGATATCGGCTCCTCCGATGAGACTGCGGGAGGTGTACCAGTCGCTGTCAAATATATCCTGAACAGAAAAAACACCCATCAAGAACTTCCTGACTGTAAACGAAAGGTGAACCACCCAACATTCTTAATGGGAAACCTTACAAAAGCTTTTCTGACAACCGCATGTCTTATTTGAAGACGTGCAACAAAGAGCAGAATTCATGCTTTGTCATTTCCTTCTTTGGAGAACAAGCTGTTCATTATAACACACAATAAATATCTGTTATTAATTCAGGAATTCAAGAAAAAAAAAATAGGGTTTCTCTGTGAATATGCTTTGCAAGAAGAAACTTCACTGGCTTAATTACTTAACTTTCAAATTATTTCATTAAGGAAGTGAAAGCCGCTTCAGTGGTCGAAGTTTGCAGCAATTCATACAAGACCATTATTCATCGCAACATTTTAGGGCGAGGGTTACACAGAACTCTGCTGTTTACTAACGAAACCTTAATCAGAAGTTTCGTCAGCCACATTTCTATCTGCTCCAAGAAAGCTTCCACACAGCAGCAATGTTAGCATCTTCAGGATAAGGGCTTGAAGGACATTACCAAGCTTTCTTTTTTTGGACTTAATGTTGAATTTGCCATTGTTCTCTGCTGTGAGGCTAAGATTTACACTCTAACATTATTTAGTGTCTTATTATTTTATAAATGTGCCGTACCCGCATGTAATACACAGTTACTACTTTGTACATTGGTCATCAGAACTATAAATTCCCCATTTCTGCCCTGCCTCGAGGTAGCTCACAAACACCAAGACAAAGACATGACTTTGCACACATGCTCAACTGAAAACTCTTGACAGAAATCTGGAACTGATCCAGAGAGCTGAAAATCACACCAAAAAAAAAAAAACCTCTTTCTTGGAACAGAGAGACCTTCTGGTGGCCCTTCAGTGCTTCACGGGGCTGTCAGAAAGATGGGGACAGACTTGTGAGCAGGGCTTGTTGGGACAGGACAGGGGGGGATGGTTGGACTGGATAATATTAAAGGTCTCTTCCAAGCAAAACGCTTCTATAAGTCCATGTTTCTATACCCAATTCAGGTCTTGTCTTTACAATGAATAAGAAAACCATAGACAATAAATAAATTATCCAGAGTAGGTATTCTATGATTCACCACGTTGGCAAAGAGGTTTAAGAGCACAGATCTTAGTATTTATTTTTTTTCAGACAACTCAGAGACTATTATAATCCCAGACTAAGGAAGGCAGCAAGGGGCACCAACTGGAAGCCAGGAGGTTCCCCCTGAGCAGGAGGAGCAAGTTGTTTGGTGTGAGGGTGTGGGAGGCTGTGCCAGGCTGCCCAGAGAGGCTGTGGAGTCTCCTTGTCTGGAGAGATTCCCACCCCGGCTGGACCCTGCGCTGCTGGGCTCCTGCTCTGGGTGCCCCTGCTGGATGGAGCAGGGGGTGGCACCAGAGCATCTCCAGAGGACCCTGCCAACCCCACCATGTTGGCAGTCTGTGATACTAATTAGAATAGTAATTCTATTCTAGAATTAAGAATCTAGAATAGAATCTAGAATAGAATTACTCTATCAAGTAATCTTGTAATAGATCAAGTAATAGAGTAATTGAATTACTCTATCAAGTATCAGTAGAATTATTCTATCAAGAACAAAAAGAAAACGTGGCCATTACCTTTTATGATTCCCTTCCCCTTTTCATACTTGTCACAATTTGCCATTTTTCCATCTCTGCAGGCGTGGGGAAGTCTAGCAAAATACTGAAAACAGCTGCATGACTGCGTGAATATATTTCTTTGGTTACTTTTGTTGAGAGGAAGAAATCCTGTGAGGACCTGGTGCGGGCTGCAACAGCTTCCCGGGTGTGAGTGGCTGCAGGCTGCAGCAGGTCTGAGGAGGTCTCTGCTTTCCACCGCTGCCCTGTGCCACCACTGCATGTCTCTGTTAATCCTGCCAAGAAGGATCTCACCAACGTTTATGGAGTTCTGGTGGGGATGGACACCATTGTCCCAGGGCACATCAAGAAGTGAAGAATGGGGAATACACCAAGCAACGTCTCACAACGCACAGCTGCCATTCCTGTTGTGCACTTTCCCGGCGCCCATCACTTATTTAACACCCCCCAAAAGCCCACTGTTGGAAATGGTTGTTAAGCGTAAAAACACAGAGGAGAAAGACATGTTTCTAGAAGTCTCGTGTTTCATTTTGCATCAAGCGTGGCACGGGCTGCTCTGCGCAGGGGAAATCCTCCACAAACGTCTCCTGACAACCAAAGCTCGTTTGCTCGAGCCATCATTGAGCATCATGAGCCTTCTTCATTACCACCTCTAGGGAAGCTCTCATGCAAAAATGACAGAGGGAATTTCTTTAGGTGATGAACAGTTCAGATTCAGGAATAACATTAATTCCAGGCTCCACGTAGCAGCAGCTCCTCATCACAATTCCTAGTCTTGGCACAGTCCGTGTCCCAGGACAGACACCGACAAGAGGAAGAAGTAACTGCACCACTAAGGATTTTGCAGTATGACGTTATTAGTTGCAATCATTCTCCCGCTGCTATTCCTCTCAAGACTGATTAGGAAAAAAGCTTCATTCTCTCCTTGCATGTCTCCATTACACACGTCTCATAATAGACCCTGGATATTAATAAATGGTCCTTCTCAAGCCTTAACGTTGAAAATAAAGCCCTCAGAGGCAATGAGGACCCAATTTTTCCTCCAAAATCACATGACCCCTCGAGAGGACAATACTTGCTTTGTTACAAATAATTCATGAATGCCTTTACGGAAGGGCAGCAAAAGCCATCGTGCCTTTGCAGTGCCCACGGTCTTTCTGAAAGCTGCTCATAAATGTCTCCGTGCCCACCTAGCCCAGCCTTTGACTTGGTGCAGAGGTGACAGCAAACGCCCTTTTGGGGGGGACAAGGGAGCCTGCCCCCCGCCCCAAGTACCATTGCCCTGGGATTTCCCTGCGATCCAAGAGGGCACCACTGGGAATATTAGAAACTTCATCCATTTAAAGACCTGTTCTCCACTTACAGACCCTTCTTTCCAGTGATGCTTTCCACACATAAGATCCTGACCCATTTTTTCAAGGTGTCTCTCCAATGTCTGACGAGTCAGACCCATGCCAGGACAAATTTTGTGTGTGTACTCTCAGTAACTCATTAGACCCCTGAACCTACTCAGCTAAGGAACATGCAGCATAGAAGGAAGTACCTTCTTCCAAAAACAAGGGAATTCAGGACACAACCCTGGAATGACCCTTCTGTTTTTCACTCGAGGCTTTCCAAAATAGCTGTAACTGGCTGAGATGACCCAGAAACAAAATCAGTGAAGGCTAGCATTGTCCTGTGCTGTCCTCTCATAAAGTAATTTCATAATATTTGTCAAAAGCAAAAATAAAGAACACAGCAGGGAAAATAATTGACTAGGATACGATCACTGACAATTTCAGACAGCCCAGCTTACAAAGGAGAAAGGGTGGGACACTGAAAATTCATAGAAAAATAGAGACATTTTGGTTAGAACAGACCAAGGGTGCCTGATCCCCTGGCCCAGGTCATTGGTAAAGCTACTGAACAGGAGCGTGCCCAGTACAAACCCTGGGCAGCACCACTTGCCACTTGAGAAGCTGCAAGTTATGCTTTTGTACTGAGGCAGTAATATGACTGGATTACTAAAGGTAATCGAGCTAAAAATTGGATGAAATTCATTTACCTTCAGACATGTTCAGGGCCATCCAGCCCATCCAGCAAAAGGAGAACAAGAATGCTGCTGCAGGTCAAACCCTAGGTAACTACATTATGGATCCTACTATGGTGATGAGAAGCTCACAGGGTTCAAGGAACTACTGATGGTGGCTCAAAAGAAGCAGAGAGAAAACCAAGAAAATGCTCACGGAATGAGGTTGTTGAAAGGGAGAAACTGAAAAAAAATAGTTCACAGAACCTCTTTTCAAAACCACAGTTAATGTATCGGAGCGCTGCTGAGTCCTGTGGGAGTCTGCAGCCCTGTGCAACCTCCAGAGCAGGCACAAACGCTGCAGAGCATCCGTCCCTCTGCCAGTGCCCAACCCAGCTCAGGGCACCCTCCGAAACACAGCTGCTCTGGTATCTGCTTTTGTGACATTCCCGATACCAGGAGCAGGATGATACCAGTGATGCTCCAGAAACTGGGTAGTTTTTATTAACTAGGGGAAACACAAAATATTTCTGGAGGTGTTGCTCCCTCCTATGTAAAAAACCAAAGACACCATAACCAAAAAAAGAAAACAAACCAACAAAGACCCAAAATCAGAAGGCTTACAGAGGAAATAAATTAGAGGACAGTAAGACCCCCAAGCCAGGACCAAAACACTCTCATGCCCTCACAGTACTGCTCCAGGTAAGAGGAGAACAAGAGCGGTAAGGAGCTCGGGGACACTCACAGCGAAGGTTTTATTCTCCGATTTATTTTCCAGCAACATAATCAAATACATCAAAACACCAGTTATAGCTCCTCTGCCGTGCTTCCTTCTGAAGCTGAGGAAGATTCACTTGCCACCAGATATTACAAAATCTGCCTGCACTCCTTCTCTGGTTTTCACTTGTACGTATGCAGCAGCAAAACAAAATTCAGCGCGAAGTGACTGACGTTGCAAACTGCACAGAAGCCAACAAAAACAGCAGCTCGGTCCCGGAGACTGCCAAATCTGATACAGAGTGCTAATCAAAGCAACCTTTTCCAACGAAAAATCTTAACATTCATCTTGCAAATTACTCCTTGGAAGTTGCTATCTCCCATATTAAGGTTTATCCCCCCCCCCCAGAGTCAGAAAAACTGGGACACTGCTAGTCCAACGTGATCAAGAGCGAGCTAGCAAACGACCAGCTCTTGAAATCACAACATTCAGCAGGGATGCCAGCACACACACACATTTCCCCAAGTTCTTGGTTATCTCCTCTCATCCCAGGCCTGCATTTATCACCAAAACCTTTTCCAGCCACGTGAGTCACGAGGACATTGGCCCGTTGCGTGTCTGTCCCCTGCGCACGGGAGACACCAGCACGGAGCTCCGCGAGAGCCGCGTGGGCCATGGAGACACAGCCAGGGATGGATGCCCGGGGATCAATGCCCACGTGGAAATGGGGACGTTTTCCCCCCGGATTTTGAAAGGCGTGCTCCACCACCCTCTCTACAGCCCCACGCCATCCGCGTGAATGACAGCATCCTCCCCAAAGTCAGCACGTCCACCACGTGCCCTGCGAAGGCAGCGAGAAGGAAAGGTTCTCGAACATGCGGCCACTGTTTTGTGTGTTGGCAAACATCAGTTTGCCCTTGTTATTTTCGAAGCCAAGTCCTACCAAAGAACAGAGAATCCTCACAGGCGGCTGAAGTATTTGCAGAGCAACTGTGTGAAAACACCAGTGTCACGGCAGTCGGGAAACGCCTTTCCCCATCTCCATCTGTAGAGTGCGATGGTCACTGCCTGAGGCGACCACAGCCAAGAAGCCCTGCTTCCCACCTCTGCAGTGGCAGCCACCCTCCGTCACCCTCAGCCTACAAACCACTGTGCTCCCACGGCACTGCTGCCTCAACAAGCGTGTGCCACCAAGGATAATGCCACCATGGCAGTGAGGACCACGTGGTCCAGACTTTTCATGTTTTCTCCAACCCGTCGGTGCAGAAGCACTTTGTCAGCTGCTGCAAAACCTTCCCATGGCACATTCAAAGAAACAGAATCATGGGGTCACAGAATTGTTTTGATTGGAAGAAACCTTTGAGATCACGGAGTCCACCCATTGCCTCAGCACTGCCAGGGCACCACTGACCCCTGCCCCTCAGCACCACAGCTCCACGGGGGGCTTGGAAACCCCTCCAGGGGTCACGGGGACTCCACCCCTGCCCTGGGCAGCCTGGCACAGCCCTGGGGAACCCTCAAGGGCACTGAAGAAATTGTTCCTCAGCTCCAGCCTAAACTGCCCTGGGGCAACTTGACCCCAGTTCCTCTTGTCCTGTCCCTTGTCCCTTGGGAGCTGAGCCCGACCCCCCTGGCTCCAGCCTCCTGCCAGGAGCTGTCAGAGCCAGAAGGTCTCCCCTCAGCCTCCTTCTCTCCAGGCTCAACAAGCCCAGGTCCCTCAGCTGCTCCTCAGCACCCTTGTGCTCCAGCCCCTTCCCCAGCTCCGTTGCCCTTCTCTGGCCACGCTCCAGCCCCTCAATGTCCTGCTGGGAGTGAGGGGCCCAATCCTGACCCCAGGATTCCAGGGGCAGCCTCCCCAGTGCAGGGGGACCATCCCTGCCCTGCTCCCTCTGGACACACCAGTGGTGATAAAACATCTTTCAGCACCCCATCCCGCCATCTGCAACGTCTTCTACTAAGCAAATATTGACAATTTTTCCTCACCCTTCCCAGTAAGAAATCTCCTGCCTCCTTCAGCTGAGAAAGGAATAAACAAGAAGCCCCAGAAACAGAATGCTGCAGACAATAATAAGCTGTTCAAGGGCAAAAATGACGAGGTTTCCAGAACTGAAGAATCTCCTTGTGTAGAAAAGCAAATGTAAATACAACAAGATTAAACCAGAAGAAATGCCTCTCCAGTCCAGGTCCTTTCTTCTGCCTGTCTCCAGCTACCCCTGCCTGCCCTCCCACCTCCCTCACCCACCTCCACTCCTTAGAGCACCCTTTGAAGTCCTGCAGCCCTAATTTATATTCAGGAGCTTTTACTCGTTGCTCTGCTCCAGTGACTCCAGCAAACCACAGGGGCAGGTCACATGCGGCTTCAAGAGCCTGAAAACAGGATCCCCCAGAGCCTGTCTGAACTGGTGTCTCCCAGCACAGCTGACCAACCGGGGTGACAAGAGGAGAACAGGTCGACAGCGCAACCGCACCACTCGGATTTAAGATTACAAACCCCTGATGGTGTGTTGCTGTGATGACTGGGGTTTCAAATCCAAGTTTCCTTTACAGGGAGGAAAAATCAACCCGAGGATAGAATTATGGAGCTGCAACTGATTATTGTTTTCATTTCTTTTTTTTTCTTATCTTTTTATTTAATTTTTTTTTGGGTAAGGCTACTAAGTAGTCATTAAATATATTTTAATTTAGATTATCAGCGTAATTTCTTACATAATGATTGATCTGCTCATTCTCATACCTCAGTTATCCCACTTGCTAACAAACGGGCTGACAGCCTGGAACAGTGCCAAAATCCCTCTTAATTTACCTTCAAATGAAGGAAACGGTGTTAAGATACCATTACTCGTTAGAACAGGAGAAAGATGTACTCTGCAAGACATCAAATCTTGCAGTCTTGTCATTTTTCAAAGCTGGAAAACTGACTGCCTTCCCATTCGTACAGAAAATAAATGAATAAACAAAAGTCTCTTACTGTTGATAAATATTTGGAGACTGTGCTTGTGATGCAGTGTCACCAAAACACCCAAAAAGGAGCTGTTATTTACTCGGGTATTATCTGCTCTCAGGTCTTCCCTGAACAGCACAGTTGAAAATACCACCCTACGGAGGAGCAGGGGCAGTGGCTGGTCAGCGAGAAACTTTCAGTAGCCACTTTGTGACTTTGCCCGGTTGTATTTTACCCGCTTTTGCTATTTGCAGTAATAAAATAAACACACACCCACACCCGAAATCAAACCGACAATAATAATGTGAAATTAGGGTGTGTTTCCATTTGATCAAGCCGGCTCGCAGCGTTAAGCGTGGTTAAAGGGACTGAGGTGGCTCTTACCCAGACAGGACAGTCGTGAACCACCAGCCTGACATTCCCGAACACGCAGGCTTGGTATTCGGTAAAAACCGGGTTCCCAGCGTGACTGGCAGACAAGCTGCTATCGATCTGGGAAATGAGAGCACTTCTCCCGAGATAGCTCCAGATCAGGCTCGGCTGCGGATTGTCCTCGGAGAACCTGTCCCTTTCGTTCCCGAAGGCTACGATGCTAACCGACCTGCAAGAAGAGATAACGGAGACAAAGCCGCCTTAACAAAGATGAAGGGCAGGGGTTAAGAGACAAGAAACAACGCCAGTAATAAAAACAGAACCCCCGTCAGATCAAAACTAACATATTAACCCTCCCGAATCCTCCTCCCTCCCGAGATTTCAGCACACCAGCAAAGCAAAACATTTCAGCGAAAGCACATACATGGTCTCCGATCCGACAGCAGGGCGCCAGCAAAGCGCAGCGGAAACCCGGCAGCGCTGCCCGCCTCACAACCCCCAGCCCGGGCTGCGCTTTTTGCTCCTTCGCTGTCCAGGCTCAGCCTCGCTGCCCTGAGCTGCTTGGGGGGTGGGTTCCAGCGGGGTGGAAGTGCCAGCGGGCTGCGCGGGGGCGATGCGGCGCCGGGAGCGGCAGCGATGCGCGGAGCCTCCCGGCCGCCGCTCTCCGCCCGGCTCGGCGGGCACGGGGGGAGCCCGGGGCGCGGGCAGAGCTGCCGGCCGCTCGGTCACGGCCATCGCATCCTGACGTCACCCGGCGGGAGCAGAGCACACGCCATGGGCACAGCCCGCTGACGTCGCCGGGAGCTGCAGCCAGGGCAGCCGGGGCCGGGCAAAGGCACGGGGATGGGCGCCCGACCACCCAGGGCGATGGGGCAGCGTGGCCGCGCTTGGCATCGGCTGGAGGGGCACCCTGGGTTTGAAGGAGCTTCGTGGCTGTGCGGTTTTGTCCGCCTTTTAATTGTTGCGAGGGGTTGAAAGCGTGTCAGGCGCGACCAGGCGAGCTCCGCAGCGCCTCGGGGATGCTGCGGGAAGTTTCTGTTGCTTTAACAAGCTGCTGCCCCCCCCTCTCCTGGTGTTTTCAGCGGTGCTGTTGAGTGAAAACTTCATCAATTATTTATTTTTTATTATTATTGCATTATAATTATCATTACATTATTATAATAATGAAATGTATATATTATATAATAATATTATAATAGATACAATAATAATATTACAATAATAACAATAACATGATAATAATAACAACATATAATAACATATAATAATAATTAATTTTTAATTATTATTTATTTGACTGCGCAGCCGGAATTGCTTCCTTCAGGCAGTGAAAGACTCGAAACACTGTATTCTTGCTGTGACAGTTACGTTGGGTTTTGGTTTTGAGGAGTTTTTGTCGGTCTGTTGGTTTGTTGGTTTGGTTTGGTTTCATTTGGTTTGGTTGGTTTGGTTTGGTTGGTCGTTTATTTGTTGTTTGTTGTTGTTGTTTTAAAGTAATTACCATGTTTTTATTTCTTCCCGAGTCTCAGTTTTTGCCTCTCTGGCATTGTGGAAAATAAGCATCAAGAGTACTTATTTATCCGATTCTTGAGTTAATTTACTCATCTGTAAGGCAGGTCAGTTCAGAAAGCTCTTTTTTCTGACTCCAGACTTTCCGTTTGTGACCTGCATTTTCAATAGGGAGCTGTTATCGACCCGAGTTCAGAACAGCTGTGTTCTTTAGGATGCTAAATAAATAAATAACAATGAGGCACTTTCACCATTTACTTAATTCTTGTGGAAATTTGTTGATAAGACCCCAGTAATATTTGGATGGATTCGTCAGGGTGGGAAGTAAATGTTTATCAAGCTAGTTTGAAACCTGAGCAGTTAGAGAAAGATTAGAGGATACAAGGATGAAAACATAATCCTGAGGTAAACAAGAACCCATTTTTTTCTGAGACTGCATCGTAAGCACAGTCTCCAAATATTTATTAACAATAACACACACACCACAAAAAAAAAAGAAAAAGAAATTTCTGTAAAAATGGAAAGGCAGTCAGTTTTCCAGCTTTGAAAAATGACACATTATAGGATTAGGTGTCTTGCAAAATACAGTATATGGAGTCATTTTACTTCTGTAAAAATGAATAATCACAGCTCACCATTATCTCCTTTATCTGAGAGTAAGTGAAAGAGATTTTGTCACTCGTTCCAGGTTGCCAGCGCTTGTGTCAGCGCAGGGCACACTGCTGCTCTTCTCTTGAGAAAGGACCAACATGGGGGGAGGGGGATGATCCTACATGGAAAAGAAAGAACAGCTGGGAGAGCTGGGGGGGTTCAGCCTGCAGAGGAGAAGGCTCCCCAAGGGGAGACCTTCTGGGGGCCTGGCAGAAAGATGGGGACAGAGTTTTGAGCAGGGCCTGTTGGGACAGGACAAGGGGGGATGGTTTCAACTCAAAGAGGGAGATTCAGACCAGAGAGAAGGAGAAATTGTTGGTGTGAGGGTGGTGAGAGGCTGTGCCAGGCTGCCCAGAGAGGTGGTGGCTGCCCCATCCCTGGCACCATTGCAGGGGAGGTTGCCCGGGGCTCTGAGCACCCTGCTCCAGCTTCAGATGGCCCTGCTCCCTGCAGGGGGATGGACCAGATGGGCTTGAAATGTCCCTTCATAACCCACATCACAGCACAAGGTCACTGCCACAGCTCAACTTCACCAGGGGAGAGACCAGCACCAAGGAACTGACGCACTGCCAGGAGAGAGCAGCGAGAAGATCCTCTGCTGAAATACTTCAAAATAAATAATACCTCTGCTAAAGTATTTAAACCTCTTTTTAAAAAAAAAAAAAAAAAAAGATAAATAGCATCATCTTTTCAACACCAGGCTGTTAATTTCTCGAGTGCCATGCAGATTTTTCAGCATCCATGTGATGTTCAAAGTGCTGTTCTCAAGAAGGCTGATTCCTAATGGTAGCGTGCAGGGACGGACTCCGACAGCACAGCCAATGTGGTTGCAATCAGAAGTCACTTTATTAAGTGCAACAGGCTATACTGATACACGAGACAACACTGATCACACACCCAGGTCACTTCTAATTGGCCCCACATTCAAACCCAGAGTCTGTCCATGCGCACTTCAAACATTTTTTATTGGCTGGTGATTCTCTTGGATCTCTTCCTTCAGCACCCTCTTTTTCTCCTCTTACCCTCCTGTTTTGCCAGGTGCTTCTGCTTTGTCCTCCTTGGTCTTATCTCCTCAAGGTGGGGGCAGTGCTGGCTGGTTTTTGGCCTTGCAGACCTTAGCATAACTACTCCTAGCTAACAACTATTTCTGCCCTACTCTTATCAATCCCTACACCTAATTACAATGACATCAACACAAACACCTGGACACTGATCCGTTCTAAAATGGCATCTTCTGTGTCAGATAGCATTGTACACATGACAGTAAAAAACCCAGTAAAAACAATTTATGCATGCTACAGGACAAACAGCCTGTATTGTGTGAAACTTGCTGCTGTTAATCCCCTGGGCAAGAAATATTTCAACACGGGTCTTGATTTGAGTTAGTAACAGAATAAGTTCCAGACCTTTACCATATGGTTATTAATGGTAATATAATAATATATAGCACTGTATGCATTGAATTAGTAATAATAATCATCATAATTAGCAGAACTTTGCCTGCGACACTCCATCCTCCGACAAAGGGACTATTCCACAGTTGGCAAATATGGGACACGACCAAAATGATTGCTGCCAGAATTTTATACCAATTTTCCATGGATTTGTTGGTCCAGTTAAAAAAAAAAATCCAACATAAGCATTAATACCTGTTCCGCTAATGGATAAAAATGTATTTTTATTGTTAATAAACATTATGTGTATTTTATTATAAACTCTATGGGGCCTTCTGAAAACAAACCCACCATAAACCAAACCAAAACAACAACAGATTATTTACCAACATTTCTGGCTTTCCCCATGTTCTACCACATTCCATCTTCTTCTTTCCAGCCTAGCTTGGCTTAAAAATCTGAAAGACAGGAGGAGGTTTGGGTTTTTTTCCTCCCACCCCCAAAAACATTTGAATCCGTATTTCTTAGGTGAGTTAAAAAAAATCAGGCAACCAAAGGAAGCCACTGTTCTTTCCCCAGCTGATCCCCAGGCTGTGAAGGCTGTTCCTCCCCGGGCTCTTCGCATTGACATCCCATGATGGGACAAGGTGTAATGGGTACAAGCTGGAGCATAGAGGCTTTCTGGTAAACATAAGGAAAAACTTTTTCACCCTGAGGGTGACAGAGCCTGGACCAGGCTGCCCAGGGGGGTTGTGGAGCATCCTTCTCTGCAGACATCCAAAACCCTCCTGGACACGTTCCTGTGTGACCTGCTCTAGGTGGTCCTGCTCTGGCAGGGGGGTTGGACCCCATGATCTTTCCAAGTCCCTTCCAACCCCTAACATCCTGTGGTCCTGTGATGTGCCATCCTCCACATCCAGATCCTCGGCAGTGCCCAGGCACTGGCTGTATGGAGCTCGTTCTGTGCGAGCCAACGCGCTCAGGAACATCACAGGCTTGCAGCCACGTCCGATAGTGCACTTTCTGAAGGGCACTGAATATCCCCTGGGGCCCTTGAATTCGAGCTTGCAGTGGCCTGGAGGGTGAAAATGAGGAAACCTTTGAGAGAAAAGTTCTTTACAACACTAGTAACCCAGTGTAACTGAAGTGTGCCGGGTACCTAGTGACCTGCTGTGGGTAAGTAAATAAATATGCACACACAAAAATACATAGACACACAGGCATTTTTACACATACACATATTTAAATACATACATATATGCATATATATGCCTATACATGTGTAGGTGTCTGCACAGAAGGAGTCGTAATAGAGATTCTAATTGGGCTGGTAAGTAAGCCCTAGTGAGCATCGTAGAATCATTTAGATTGGAAGAGACCTACAATGTCATTGAGTCCAACCATTCCCCCAGCAGCTCCAGGGCACCACTGCCCCCTGTCCCTCAGCACCACAGCTCCACGGGGGGCTTGGAAACCCCTCCAGGGATCACGGGGACTCCACCCCTGCCCTGGGCAGCCTGGCACAGCCCTGGGGAACCCTCAAGGGCACTGAAGAAATTGTTCCTCAGCTCCAACCTGAACCTCCCCTGGGGAAACTTGACCCCAGTTCCTCTTGTCCTGTCCCTTGTTCCTTGGGAGCAGAGCCCGACCCCCCTGGCTCCAGCCTCCTGCCAGGAGCTGTCAGAGCCAGAAGGTCTCCCCTCAGCCTCCTTCTCTCCAGGCTCAACAAGCCCAGGTCCCTCAGCTGCTCCTCAGCACCCTTGTGCTCCAGCCCCTTCCCCAGCTCCGTTGCCCTTCTCTGGCCACGCTCCAGCCCCTCAATGTCCTGCTGGGAGTGAGGGGCCCAATCCTGACCCCAGGATTCCAGGGGCAGCCTCCCCAGTGCCCAGTGCAGGGGGATGATCCCTGCCCTGCTCCTGCTGCCCACCCCAGTGCTGGCACAGCCAGGGTGCTGGTGGCTTCTTGTCCCCCTGGGCACTCTCTGGCTCATCCCCAGCTGCCTGTGACCAACCCCCCAGGTCCTTTCCCACTGAGCACTTTCCAGCCGCTCTGCCCCAGCCTGGAGAGGTGCAGGGGGTGGTTGTGACCCAAGGGCAGGACCCAGCCCTTGGCCTGGTTGAACCTCATCAGACTGGCCATAGCACATTGATCCTGCTTGGGCAGGTCCTTCTACAGAGCAGATCAAGACACCCACCTACATGCCCAAGTTAACCCAAATTCCAATTAGCCCAACTTGATCATTGCTGCATACTGAGCCTGGCCTGTGAGTGTGAAGGGCAGAGGTACCAACGCAGATGGAGGGTCACGGAAAACACTTGTTTTCTTCTCACTTCTACCGTGAACCACCTGGGAAACTAACTAGGACTGCAAAGCACACATGCTGGGGAACGGTGCAGATGGAGGATGTGGGATTCGTTTCACCTGGTGATCAGTGCTGCCAGCTCACAAACTAAAATACCGCAGCGCTTCAGTTGCACGCTGGCAATCGGAGGATGAAAACAACATTTAAAAAGCAATCATTAAAACGGAACGAAAATGCTGCCTGTTCTCCTGTGGAACGGGCTGCCCAGGGAGGTGGAGGAGTCAGCATCCCTGGATGTGTTTAAAGAAAGGCTGATGTGGCACCGAGTGCCATGGTCTGGCCGATGTGGTCGTGTTGGGTCATAGGCTGGGCTTGTTGATCTCAGAGGTCTTTTCCATCCTCAGTAATTCCGTGATTCTGTGAAAGCAGGGGAACATAACCCCATTTCTGCCTGCAGTCCTGAGACACCGCGTAATAAATAAGCCAAATAAAACCAAACCAAACAAAGCAAAGCAAACCAAACCAACCCCGAAAAAACAAACAACCCCACCCACACACACACAAAAGAAACTCAAAACCAAAACAGACAAAACAAAAAAAAAAAAAAAATCAACACAACCAACCAACCAAAACCCAACAAGAAAAACAGAAAAGGAAATAATTCCTCTTTTTCAGGGGGATAAGCGCTGTGAGCAGAGAAGTCTCTCGCAACTCTCCCGCACATCAGGAGGGCACTGCGAGGGAAGGGCAGAGATTGTTTAACTGAGAGAAGAGGATTACTGAGGACTGTTGGACTGTTCCCTGTTTGGCAGTTGGGAAGCTGGATATCCTGCCATCAGCAAACATGTGCCGGAGGGCGTTTGCCTTTGCTGCTGGCACACACACACACACACACACACACAAAAATAAATAAAATGCAGAAAAGGGAGTTTTTGACAGGGTTCAGAAAACAACGGCGCGTCTGGTCTCTCGCACTTGACATTATTATTTTGCTTTGAATTAATATCCCTGTTGAAGATTTCCAGTGAGCATCTCAGATAGAAGAATGAAGACAAAACACTCCGTCTTTGCTGACAAAAGGGTCGATGATAACTTCCCATGGCAAGGAGACAACTGCAGACAACTCAGGCAGGAGGTCTTTTCCTTCTGGAAGCTGCAGCCTTACTGGTGCCCATCCACATATGACTCACTGGCCCTTATATTTCAGGACAACGAGGGGATTTGATGCACTTGGATTCAACGTTTTTGCCAGGCACACTCATTAGCTGAGCCCGCACGCTGCAGGGAGCTGCTGCTGCTGCTGCTCTGAGCAGCTCCAGGGGCACAAGAAACTGTTGTTGTTGGAGAGGTAAAATTCCTGAGGGTTTTTTTCAAAGATGGAAGATGACTTCAGGTAACAGTGGAGAGACCTTCTGGGGGGCTTGCAGCACTTCCAGGGGCCTGGCAGAAAGATGGGGATGGACTTCTGAGCAGGGTCTGTTGGGACAGGACAAGGGGGGATGGTTTGAACTCAAAGAGGGAGATTCAGACTGGAGAGAAGGAGAAATTGTTGGTGTGAGGGTGGTGAGAGGCTGTGCCAGGCTGCCCAGAGAGGTGGTGGCTGCCCCATCCCTGGCACCATTGCAGGGGAGGTTGCCCGGGGCTCTGAGCACCCTGCTCTAGCTGCAGATGGCCCTGCTCCCTGCAAGGGGGGTTGGACTGGGTGACCCACCCGAGCCATTCTGTGACTCTGTGACCTATGGACAGGAACACATGCTGCTGAACAGAGATGTTCCCTCCTGGTGGTGCGAGATACAAGCTGCGACCGCTCTGTCTGCATTGGTGCTCACCCACAGCAGTGGTCACTGCTGCAGGACCTGCCAGCCGAGACCTCCTGCCCAGGCAAAGCACCAGCAACCAACAGCAGTTTCTCTGTTTCGGATCCAAGCCAACAAAAGCCACCTGTGTGTGGGAAGGCGAATGGCAGGGCAGGGTGCAGGGTCACTAATGTTTTCCAGTACAGCTATGCTGGAAAATGGTGTGGGGTTGATTGAGCTGGGCAGCACTTTTCTTCTGGATGCTTTTATTTTTAACCCCCCGTGGGAATACTTGAGCCAGTTTCAGAGGTGGCACGTGCACTGCTGGATGGAGGTTGATGTCCCTCCAGCCCAACAGACTTCACTGTTTACTCTTCTCTAGAGGTCAGTGGTGGAGACATCAAGAGAAAAACCCAGCACAAATCTCAGGGCTTTTGTACCAAGTTGTGGAAACGCCATCCTTGGAGGCATTCAAGGTTTCATTGAAAAGGTCCTTGCACAAGCTGAGCTCACTAGGCGTGTTTGGAGTGGAGGCTGGGTTAGATGACCTTCAGAGATCCCTTCTGACCTCAGTTATTCTCTGACTCCATGAATCCCCTCGCTCCCGGAGTGACCGCTAAGCCCTGTCCTTCACTTCCTCTTCTTACACCAGCTTTCAACCCAAAACCAACCAGCTCGCCCAATCTCGTCGCAACTTATTTTCTTTACAAAGGTTAATAAGCTTTGCAAAAAGCTTCTCAAAGGCTTTTTTTGGTAATGCAAGAGGATTATTATACCCACACGACCCTCTTTATCGGCATACTTACCGCCCTTCCTCCAAATGCCAGCAACACTGGACTTCACTGGAGCCTCTCCAGTACCTTCCCAACAGACTGTCCTCACCCGTGTGTCCTCTTGGTTGCATTCTCTGTCACAGGCTGTGTCACCTCACCAGGAGTGGCAGCCAACCCCATTGCTTTGGAATCCCCAGGCCCCTCGAAAGCAGCGTTTGAACGCGCTGGCAGCATCCGATGGCACCTCCACTGGTACACAGACCCCAGACACACTTCTGTGGTTTCTCCTCTGAGTTCCCAAGGAACCCTCTCATAAATGCTGTCTCCTCCCAGCCACCTAGTAGCATCCACTCTGGCTAGTTTTGTCTAGCATGTCTGTATCAGTTCATGTAAGCTGTTATCAGCCCAGTATCGAACCAAAAGTGTGACGAGGGTGGGAGACAATCGGAAGGGAGGAGAAGGGGAAAGAGAAAGGACACTTCTTAAATTTAAGCCAAGTCCAGCCTGTAAGCGGAACAGAGCTGTGAAAGCAACAACTGAGTGGTGGAAAGCTGCTCAGGCTGTGAGGGTGAGCTGAGGATTACCAGAAGCCAGCTCTGCTGCTGCAGAAGTCCACGGCAAGGACAACCCCGACGGAGCTTGCTGCTCTCAGCGGCGAAGGGAAGGGGGTCCTGTATCACAAGGAGGGGCCCCGTCTGGTGCCTGCACTCCCCAACTTGCTCCAGAGGTGAAAACACTCTGTGCTGTGGAGGAAGGCACCCCGTTCACAGTGGTGAACCTTCAACCGTAGGTGTAACGCTGCACCATGGAAGTCTCATGTCATTGTTCAGTAAGCGTTATTGGTTGCAGGTCAAAGAGTCAAAAAAGTAAGTTTATATGCTCTTTCTGCTGGCTTAGAAACAAAAGCCATTGCCCTGAAGTGGCTAGGGAACATCACCTCATGCACAGGAGCATCACCCCTACCCCAGCCTGCCTTGGGTCTCCTTGCCAAGTCTTGTTGGCTTGGCCTTGTGCTGAGGCTGAGCTGCAGGGAGACGTGGAGCGAGCACCAAGGGGAACGGGGAAGGGGCAGATGTGCCCAGCCAGAGGGGTGGTGGAAAGATCTGCTCTGGGACAGCCCAGACGTACAGATCAAACCTCTTTGCAGGTCTTTGCTGCCTGGGTGTCCCCTTCCACAGGGTGCCCGTGGAGATGTGGAACCCATTTGGCAGGAGATGCTGCTGGGGGGTTTGGGACAGGGATGGCATACGGTCAGCATGTTTTGAAAGTTCTAGGCTGTTGTAATCCACTTTATGATCCCCTGGATAAGCGCTTAAGACCCAGTGACCCAGCATGTGAATTCTGCAGGGAGAAGTGCCCCAAAGTGCTTAACATGCTCCTGCAGAACCTCTGCCCTTTGCCTGCCCACCCTTTCGTTCTGTAAAGTTCCTAGCTTCTCTTGACTAAAAAAGTATCACAGGAGCACAGACAGCATTCATTACACCAGTGTAAGGGAAACGAGCTAATAATGTCAGCTGAACAGGTGATTTAATGTGCCTGTTGAGAAAATTCAACATTAGATATACAAATACCCACCATACAGCGTCTGCACAGCAAAACCAGTTATTCACCTGTAAGTTCTCAATGAGTCATAAAGGGAACTTCATCAGGAGAAGTTTTCCCATTTAAAGTCACCTTCTAGCCCTTTTTCTGCAACAGCTGGAAAAAAAAAAAGAGCTGGCAAGCAGTGCAAAGAGATCTGGGTGGAAAGAATATATATGCAATTGTGTTCTACTTAGTGCCCACCAAGCCCTAGCAAACACTGCAATCAGTAAATTATCTAAACCTCCTTTTTCACCTCTTGCATTTTCTTTCCATGGCAGGTGTGTGGCTTTTCTGATGGTAGCATGTGTATTATAATTTTCCATCTGCTTCTCTTCTATTAACCTCACAGCAAAACCTCACGAGCTGTTAATTTAAGAAAGGAGGAGGATTATTTTTTGAGTTTCATAAATATTTTTCCTCCTTTCTTAAAGTTAACCTTTCCTATACTGAATTGTAAGAAAGAACAAAATGGGCATTGTTTTCAAAAATCAGGTTCACAGCCTGCTGAGTTTTCAATTCATGCCTTTAAACTTCCCATTTTAAAGCCGAAGCCATAAACAGCGTATCGCAAATATCACCGATTATATTACAGAAAATGCCCCTTTTCTTTTTTGCCTTAGTTTCACTTCAGAGGCACTGGATAGGTCTGCAAACAATTAAGGTGCTCTGACATTCTTACAACGTAAGTAAACAGTAAATACTCCTGAAAGGTCACATTTCAGGCACACATTTGACGTAGCGTTTTCAATTCTCTCAAAACATTCGAGAAAAAAAAAAAAAAATCAGGCTTTTTCTGCAAGAAAATATTCGGCAGTTCGTTTTTATTGGTTTGCTGGGGTTTTTTTTTCTTATCACTGAATCATGGCTGATCTTCACTCAGTTTTCTACAGTGGAGGGTCTTAAATTTCGTGGTGATTTCCAGTTACACGTTTGGCAGTGACTTCAGCCTTAGTCTCGAATGCCTATCCCTATCTCCAGAAACCTCGCCAGCATTGCATAACAATGCTTCTCCAAAAATAGGAAAGCAAGGGCATGATGTTCAGGAAGGACCAAGAGGGACAAAGCATTTGGGAGCAAAGCGAAACGAAGAGGAAGACAAGTTATAAAGAACAAAATCAATCGTGTTTTCTGTTTAATAGCAATAGGGTTTTTCTGTAAGCTTACAGGGTGATAGACTCCCCCATGGATTTTACAAACGGTGGTTTATTCAACAACATCCCTACAAGACAGTTTTATTCTCACCTTTGGTTGGCTTTTGACTGAGATATGGGGCAAAATATCCTGGTTCTACACTTGGTTTCCCCCTCTGGAAGCTGAGGGAGGTCTGTGTGCAATGGCATACGCAGCTCGTGCTTATTAACAACAGCCTTTTTAAGGGAGATCAAAACAAAATAACACACAGCATCGTGGTTAAACCAAAACCCCCTCCTGCTTTAAGCCCAGGAATGGAGTGACTTAATGTCTGGACATGCCTCTGGTTTCCTATCTGTCACATGAAAACATGAACACTTAAAAGAAAAAAAAAACCATAAATGGAACAAATATAAAATAACATACATTTGAAAAGCTTCATTCTCTTCAAGTGTTTTCCCTTCTCGATCAGTTAAAACGTTTGTACTCGTTTAAAGTGGAGCTGTCAGCAAAGCAATGAGTTGGTATGTAGGAATATTTTGTGATGCGTTTCCACAGATTGCTAAATGGGATTTAATTAACTGAGTTTCAATCTTCTTTTGGTACATCCATGGTTTAATACATACCCTTTTTTTTTTTTTTTTTTTGAGAACTTGTTTTAAAATCCAGCCCTTGCATGAGTTTAAATCCTGACCAAGAGAACCTTGAAACAACCAGTCATCAGGAGAAACAGAGCTGATAATATCACCCCCAAAATTTCTGAACTCTCTGAAACGTAATTATTTCAAGCCAGATATGTTCCACAGAAGCCCCAGGCGGAGCAAGAGCAGGCTCTTCAAAAGCCTTACCCACCTGCCTGCAACCCCTGCGTGGTAGCACGGAGCACACGTGTTAAATGGATATATCCATATCCATATATCCACATCGCAGCTTCAATTTCTCCTCAGAAACTCCAGAATTTCTGAGCTAGAAATGAGAGATGAACCAAGATGACATTTTCACCAGCGGGCGACCGAGACATTCGCTTGTGATGAGGAACGGGCACTTCGTGGGTTTGATGCTGTGAATTCTGCTGCCAGCGCTCCACATCTGTCTGAAACTGGCTCGCTTAATGTACTCGGTATGAGAGGCAGGCTTGTTGACCTGAATCTGCAATTTCAGACTTGACCACTGACGACAGGAACAGCTTCGCAGATGCAAAACAAGGTTTTTGAAGCAGGCAAGGAAGAAAACTTGTAAGAAAATGGGTAGTGCAATATTTTGCCTGCGGTTAGATAGTATTTTTTTTGCAAGGGGGAGCTCTTTGTTGTTAGCTTCATGAAAACCACTTCTGGGCTTGGGATGGTAAAGCTTCTGGCCTGATTATTGCAGATGGTGGTCACACACACACAAACTCTGAGCACTCCTGGGGAGACAGAGGTCCATAGTCCTACATTTCATGAATTAAGTTTATAGAAACAGCACCAGGCACCCAGATATTCCACTGCAGCTGGGAAGTGCCTTAGGGTACCTCCACACCCATCAGTCTTAGAGATGTTACCAGCATCACCTGATTGATTGCCTTGGTGTTCGAAACCCTCCCAAGACATGGTGCAAGGGGGACGGTGTAGCCAGACCCTGGTCCTTGCTGCTGCAGGTCAACTGCTGTGTTTCAGAACTGGGGGGTGTGCCCTGCTGCTGCCTCGTGGTCTCTGTGGAAGTTTTCAGATGGGCTGTTATGGAGGGTGAATTTTACTGAAGGAGCATCAGAATGCCAGCATGTATTTCCTACTAAAAAAATGCTCCAGGGAGATGTTATAGCAGCCTTCCGCTGTCTAAAGGGGACTGTAGGTCTCCAGAAAGCTGGAGAAGGGCTTGTGACAAGGAACCTGTTGCAACAGGACAAGGGTAACAGCTTTAAACTGAAAGAGGGTAGATTTAGATACAACAGAAGGGAGAAATTCCTCATCATGAGGGTGTGAGGCAATGGAACAAGTTGCTCAGAGAGGTGGTTGATGCTCCATTCATGGAAGTGTTCGAGGTGAAGTTGTCTGGGGCTTTGAGCAACCTGATCTAGGGGGAGGTGTCCCTGCCCATGGCATAGGACTTGTAACTAGATGGTCTTTAATGTCCCTTCCAACCCAAACCATTCTATATCAAAACTGTTACTATGGATATATACAGACCGTACACATCAACACAAGATTTGGATCTCAAGCTTAAATACAAAGACCTCTCATTTATATTGACCTCTAACCTGGTATCAGGCAGACTTTGAAGGCTAATGAAAAATTCTTCTTACCCCTAATTGGCAATCTTTGGGTTCTTTGTCCTTGGTCTCATTTCAATTGCCAGGTACGCTCTGGTGCTAACACCAAAATTTTCATTATCAGTAAAAGAAACTCTCTGACCAGCCTGCAGAATCTGGACTTGCTATTGAATAGTTTGAGACACTGACAATATCTGCGGAATGGCATCAGTTTCTGTGCAGATCACCCTTTGTAGAAGGTGACGTGAGGATTTGGACTTGCACACGCCGTGTGATGATCTGCCTGCACAGCAGGGCAGCAGCGATGCGCGAGCAAAAAAGTCCAGTGGAGGACGACGAAGAATGATGAGATGGTAAGAAACTTCAAAAATACCAATTTAAAAGGTGTAAGCACCGGTTTAAAGTGTTGAGGGAGAATTAAAACAGGTTCACAAAGCCATTTCTTATGAGAATACTGGGGAGGAGGGGAGCCAAACCAATCCATCTTCAGTTCTACGACTGTAAAATTAAGCAAACACTGACTTTATTGTGTCAAAATAAACAACCAGGTTACTGCATTGGTTTTTGTCTGGTTGCAACCAGCAGACTCCTGTCTTCCTTTGGGTGATGGGTTGTCCATGGTGTGAAATTAACTGCAGCAGCTACCCACAGGCTGCTAAATAACCGTGGTTCCTCAGAAGCTTCTCAGCTGAGTGCTGGTCTAGAATAAAGTCATCCCAAGGCAGTGGTCATTACAGTTGTTTTATAAACCTCTTCTTAATAAACACCATAGCTCCCAGAAGGTTTATTTGGCTTTCTTCACCAGACTTCCACAGGGCAGCAAAATAAAATCTTTATCTTATGAGATGTTCGTGACGTTCGTATGAAGAGGAGGAGGAAAAACTTTCTCATGTCAGGGAAACTGCCAAAGAGAAGGATCACATAAACCCACGGTCGTATTGTGTAATCTGGACTTTTGTGACTGGATGCATAAATCAGGCACCCAAATAACCAACTTGTTGGACAGGTACTTGCTGTTGATGTCAGTTAAAAGGCTTGCTGCCTGAAGTAAGGGGTGTGAGGTCACGAGTGATGTTATCTCATTGCAAGTACTCATGATGCTCAAAGTTAATGAGGTATTTTATTGATCTCGTGTACTGGAAGGAAAATACAAAGCGTGGTGATACCACGCCTAGCTACCTTAGCATCAGTATTTGCTTTCAACAAGCTTAAAGAAAAATACCTGAACAATTCTGCATCGTAATTAATGAAATACAAATTCTCAGACCTTCAAGCAGGTCCTGCATTATTTGGTGTTAGGTGATGGGTTTGGTGGCCGTTTATTAGCAATGAAACATCTTGTCTTGCCCAGAGATGAATCTATGTCTGATTTCTTTTGCGACACCATCTGCCAGGAAAGAGATCATAATTATCATGTCATGTAGTCCTACAGCTGGTGGATTTGGGACAGCAGTATCAGATGGTTTGGAGTTGGAAATCAGGTGTCAGACACCTGGTTAGGATGCCACACAACCAGCTAGAGTAACAACAGGATTTTCTGAGATGTCTTGATGTGGCTTAAATGACCCTTTTTATGTCATAGAAGGAGGCCCTCTTATTTAATGCCATAAATGATAGGAAAAAATATTTTTTTTAAGACTAATTTGTGATTATTAACCATAATGGCAAAAATGAGCTTTAAAAATACAGTGATTAACATTATTATTGGGAGACAGAAGTGAGAAAGTTACTTTTAAGAAAGAGAAACACCAGCAGAGTGATGTTAAAATGTTATCACTGTTTTAAATAGACCTTGTGCTGCTATTTCTTGTTGATTTCTTTTCAACACTAATTTAGGCCTCTCCAGAATTTTACCAGACCTTCTGTTCTACTGGAATCAATTAACATACATGTGTCTGTCCTCATGGTCCTTTTTATTTTTGGCCATACTGTGCTGTACCTCCACAGCTGCAGACTCTCAAGTTTTTTAAAATTAAAGCTTAATTGCTTGAGCACATTAAAGACATTCTGCTGGTGGAATTCAACTTCTTTAGAGGCTCTATGCTCCTATCCGCTCCATTGTCATTAACTGTACACTAATTTTTCATTGTATGCCTTGATTGAGGTCTGTTGGGTTTGCTGCCAGAAGGCAGCAGCTCCAGGCACTCTGGACATCAAAAGCCAAACTGTGCTTGTGACCTCCCCCAACATGGTCTCTCCTTTCACCCCCAAACCTCCAGCTGGAATTTCATCCACATCCCGGTGTCACTCGCACCAGAGTAGTGCAGGGATGGTGTCATGGTGCACTCAGGTCCCAAGAAACCATGACTGCTCCTGATGGGACATGGGAGATGCTCAGGGAAGGCACCTGGGTCATCACTTCATGCTGCAGCTCCCATCGAGCAACCTGGGTCTCCAGGAAAATTCACCTTCCACCTTCTTCTCTTTTCTGCAGCACCTTAATACTCTCATTACACTCCAGATTAACAGGGAACAAGGATGTAGAGCCTCAAATCCCTTCCCAAGGTGATAGCATGGGGTTGGGATAACAGCTATGACCATGAGAGCACTAAGAAGGTTCTTGTCTCAGAACTTTGCAGTACGCTGTCACTTACAGCTTGGCTGAATAAGCTCATGATAGACATGAAAAATTCCTAGTTACTCTTATAGAATTTTTTTTCCTTGCTAGATTTCTTAAACAAGTTTAGGCAAGTAACTTGAAACAAATTCTAATGGGCAATGACTAACCGTACGTTTCTCATTTCCTTGTCACTTTAGACTATGATTCATTACAGTGCAGAGTACAGAAAACCACCCCTGAGTCATGGAATTATGGAACCATAGAATATCATGGAATGGTTTAGGTTGGAAGGGACCTTAAAGACCTCGTCGTTCCAATCCCCTGCCGTGTGCAGGGGCACCTCTCACTAGAGCAGTTTGCTAGGAGCCCCATCCAACCCGGGCTTGAATAAAGCTGCTGTTTCACACAAAACATCTGTCTGTTATTATGCACTCAGGAAAAAAACCCAAAGCACTGGGTTTTCAGTATCTGTTCAGAGACAGGGGACTGGACCCGAGGTTAACAGGCACTGTTTATGTTAACTTTTGCCTCATTTGCCAGGAATAATGGGGATCATTATCCTTTGATCTCGCCAGACAATTGCAGGAGGTTCTTCAATGAAAACTTGGATATGCAGTGGTACAGGTTGATACACACAGAGAACAATTAAGATGACACAAAGCTCAACAGTCAGAGAATATTTAACACGGAAGTGAAGAAGCGAACCACTGGGTATCAGGTTTTCAACCCCACAGACCTGCCTGTGTATTTACCTAATGAATTTTGCTAATTTGCACTAATCAAGGAGCAGCATGGCATTCCTGTATATTGGTATAAGAAATTTCTGTGAAGATCTCCTCGTCTTTTTACAGCTCCGGAAGGTTTTTTTTTGTCTAACTTCGAGGCTGTCCTGGTTTTGCATTTGAAGATAGGTGGTGTGAGGCACGACTCCTCCACTGCATTGCTGCAGCAGAGGACGAGCGGAGCGTGCCGGCACGGTGGGATGCCAGCGCAGCCCGGCTTGTGTTTCACAGCCAAGCGAGAAGGCATTATTTCAAACAGCATTGCTGCTAAGTCATGAGCTGGTGAAAAATGGAATGGTTTTCAGCTGCTACAATGCGCCTAAATCGTAAGGATTATGTTTGTGTGTGTTGGAACCTGAGGAGGATGAACGTCTGGATGAAGACGTGATCTCGCAGCAACCTCATTTGCCATTCGCTGCGCGCCACAGCCTAGCAGCCAGAACTTTGCCCACTGAGAAAATTCATATAAGATGTGCATACATGCAAACCCACAGACCTAAACTCCTCGTAATGCAAATTAAAAGAGAGCTGTGACAGCTCGGCACCATTGCCAGCACCCATGTGGCATGCGCTGAGATCCCAGCACAGCAGAGCCAGCACCACGCGTGCCACATCTTCAGCAGGACAGGGCACAGCAAAGTCACTTCCCAGACACAAACGTAGTCAAGGGCTGCTGGGTTTAAAAAAGATCTTGGAAAGAGAGAGGGCTGGTTGTTTTGGAAAGCCAGTTCCTCCCCTTTGAAAAAAAACACGTGAGGTTTGCTGGCTGCCGGGCACCTTGCCCTCCATTGTTCCTCTTCCCTGGCTGCAAGGACACTTGGAGATGGGTGATATGTGAAAGACCTTGACAGTTCTTTACTAATGTTCGTGTTGCTCCTGAGATGCTGCAGAAGCCTGTTTCATGTTAAAAACCAGGAGTCTGCCAGGCATCCCAAGAAGAAGCCACACTATTTATTTTGTCTGGAACAACTCTGGACAAATAAACTGATATTCTCACTGATATTCTTCACAGGACAACCCTGGAGGGGGTTGAAGAAATTGTTCCTCAGCTCCAACCTAAAGCTCCCTTAGGGAAACTTGACCCCAGTTCCTCTTGTGCTGTCCCTTGTTCCTTGGGAGCAGAGCCCGACCCC
>JANVCC010010369.1:471939-545469 GCA_025345505.1 Todiramphus chloris collaris
GTTTTTTTTTTTTTTTTTTTGGTGTGTTTTCATATCAAACACTGACGGAAGAGGGCAGAACCAGCAGGATGGCTGTTGCGGTGCAAACTGCCTGAACGTTCTTTCCATCCATCCAGAGCCCAAATGACTTGTCAACCTTACAACACCTTACGAGCATTCTCGTTGTGCTTTGTGGATTTTTGTGATACCTCAATTCAGAAATAAAATGCGTCAGCCTGAGAAATGAAGAAATTATTCCTTTTTGGCTTGTTTGTTTTTAATCGTTGTTCAAATAAAAAAATGTATGGATGTGACTGTCTCACAGTTTTTGCATTAACTAACTAGCTGTGCTGACCAAGTGGGAGGGGGCTTGGGCTGCAATGGGACATACCTGTCTAGAATGCCACGTGTTACGTGCTTGCCACAAAATCCTTCTAAAACATCGCTCTGTTTATTCCTGCCCGGCACGCTTTAAGGTAGAGCAATGAAGGAAGGCTGCTCTGAGACCTTATCCTTGTTCAGTGCCAGTTTTATTCTTGATTTCCATTACACCCCCTTCACCCACTGAACATTTTTTTGTCACGCTGACGCTACAGGTTACGCCAGACCTGCATTTTTCTGTGAAGCGAGAGCTGTTTCCGTAGGACTGAGTATGAATGATGTTTTTGCAGCCAGCACAACACATGTATAAATACCCTTGGCACGTTGATGATGGCAGCTCACACGCATTAAAATGATTGACAAACCAGAGCGGGGACCAGCGAGAGTTTTGTCCCTGCAGATGGGAGATGCATCGGATGCTGTCACAGGATCCAGGAGTGACCTCACCGAGCAAGAGGTGTGCCTGTTTCACACATCTGGTTGCTGTGGTGGACTTCCCATCTGACAGACACCCTCGAGGAGTCCCAAGATGCTGACACAAAGTGGTGAGTGTTCCTGTTGGAACTGTGTGACGCTGTTTCCCCCCAGACTGCCTGTCGCTGTTAATACCTGCAGCGGAGACGTGCAACAACACACAAATTCAGCAAGAGCAGGCAAAAGAAGCAACTTTATTAAATTCTGGCCCCGTTTTCTATCCCCTAGCCCCATAGGGCAATGGGTCAGTGATCACCCATCTCCTAGGGTGAGTGGCTAAAGTTCTACAGCACCCATTGCAAAACATTTCTCCAATGTACCATAAACAGAACTCAGCAAAACACCAGGTGTGGGTCCAGCTTACACAAACCATCCTACTGTTTCCCATACCTTGTGTGAGAAAGGCAGGGCTCTCACCGAATATTGTGAGAGCCTGAGAAAACCCCTCTTCTAGCAGCTTTGCAGCATCCACACCTGCCAGCTGCAGCTCCTGCGAGGGTACAGCCAGCCCGGGGGGCACCGTGGCCAACTGTGCAGGTTTCAGGGGCTGCAGGGTGTTTCCAACAGCAATGTCTGTTTTCAGAGGGTGCTGCCACGTGGGGCTTTTCACTCCTCACAGCCTGCAGCAGCACATGTGCTCCGGGGGTCTTGAGAACACAGGCGAGAGGTCAGTTTGGGGCAAGGTTCTCCCTCGTGCAGGCTCTCCCTGGGGCTTCAGCAGGGTCTGGGTGACAAACGAGTGCTCATCCGTGGACGCAGCACCTCAGGCTCATTACATCCTTGCTCTCATACAATAATCCTCAGTTTCTTTTCTCTGCATCTCACTCTATTCCATACGTATCACACCTTGTATCGAAACTGTCTCTTGGTGTTGTACCAGCCTCACTTGTGCAGGTACCAGACGCAGCGTGTGTCTAAGCAAGCTTCCTCTGAGGACGTCAGGTTGAAGGTGACTTTTCTTCGAAGATGGCATTACACCAAAAGTGGTGACCTCACCTGATGTTTTCACAGAACCTCATGACGATAACCCATGTCTACTCGTAACCACTGCTGCTGATAAAGGGCTGTTGCAAAGGTCAGCAAAGCTGAAGCTGTGCTGTGTAAACTGGAGTGACCTTTCTTCTGTAAGAAGCAAATGGTGGAGCCTAAACCCCCAGGCAGCAAGCAGAGAGGGGCTGGGGAGAGCATCCTGGGGGCAGCTGGTCTGGCTCCTCTCATCTACTCCAGGATCACAAACACCTTGGCCATTCTTGGCAAACATTTTCAACTTATAATAAATTCTAGTGATAGCATCTAGATAGCCTCTCTATTCAGCCTGTTTTGATGTTTGATCATCTCTAGTCTCACAGAGTGGGATCGTTCAAGCTCCTGTAGTCCAACCCCCCTGCACTGAGCAGGGACATCTAGAGCAGGTTGTGCAGAGGCTGGAGCAGCTCCAGGGAGGGGGTTGGTATTTGACCACTTTTTTTGGGCAGCCTGGACCCGCATCTCATCACCATCAGTGTAAAAATTTTCAACCCTCTTTTATTTTAAACCCATCCACCCTTGTCCTGTCCCAACAGGCCCTGTTCAAAACTCTGTCCCCATCTCTCTGCCAGGTCCCTGGAAGTGCTGCCAGGCCCCCAGAAGGTCTCCCCTTGGGGAGCCTTCTCCTCTGCAGGCTGAACCCCCCCAGCTTTCCCAGCCTGGCTCCCAGCAGAGGGGTTCCAGCCCTCCCAGCATCGCTGGGGCTCCTCTGGCCCCGCTCCACCAGGTCCCTGTCTCTGCTGTGCTGAGCACTCCCGAGCTGCCCCAGCACTGCAGGGGGGTCTCTCTCTCTGCCCAGAGCCCTGGGAGCAGAGGGGCAGGATCCCCCCCTCCCCTGCTGCCCACGGAGCTGGGGACACAGCCCAGGGTGCCAGTGGCTCTGGGTGCCAGCGCACGGGGCCGGCTCAGCTCCAGCTGCTCACCCCCAGCACCCCCAAGTCCTTCTCCCAGGGCTGCTCTCCACCCTTCACCCCCAGCCTGGGCTGGCACCGGGGGTGCCCTGACCCAGGGGCAGGACCTGGCATTTGACCTCATCGAGCCTTGTGAAGTCCACATGGGCCAGCTTCTCCAGGTGCCTCTGGATGGCCTTGATCTTAGCATAACTAAGACAAAGTTAAAATAACCACCTTGTTAAATGTATCTCTTTTGAACTTAAATTCAGTTCTGAACCAACACAGATTATTGCAAACAGAGGCAGAAAGGCTTCAGTGGGCTTTTACCTTCTCTAACTCTTCAGAACAAAAGTTCATACACAAAGCATAAATAACTTGCAGAAGTAAAAATTCTGCTTTTCACAGACAAGTCAATGTTTTCTTTTTAAACGAGCACTTTGAGGAGGTCAGGTACAAAAAGAAGTACTAGACCAGACACTCTGATATGGGACCTGATGACAACGTGCTGCTGGTTGGCTCACAGGCTATGGCATCACCTTGTGAGGGAGTACCCTACCTCCAGATGCTGTACCTGCACTGTGAGAGCTGGCACCTTCCTGGGGTCTCCTCTGTTAGCTGAAACAAGGTAGGTTTAGACTGGACATTAGGAAAAAAATTCTTCATGGAAAGGGTAGAGAGAGATTGGAATGGGCTGCCCAGGGAGGGGTTTGAGTCCCCATCCCTGGGTGTGTTTAAACATCGCTTGGATGTGGTGTTGGGGGAGATGGTCTAGGGGTGAACTTGTAGAGCAGGGCTGATGGTTGGACACGATGATCCCAAGGGGCTTTTCCTACCTAAATGATTCTGTGATCTGGAAACCTGTCCCCACGCACGGGGCTGCTTTGGACAGTCTGTGACACAACAAGTTTTTGCAAGGAATTACAGCAAGAAGTTTTTTGTTTCCAATTTGTTTTTTGCATTTCACAGAGCATCACTTTTTGCAAGCTTACCACTGTGAAGAAGTAGCTCTTAAAAGCTGAGGTCTCTAAAGAAAGCACTGTCCACAGAACTGACAAAGTACAATTTCCCTTAGTAATTTCTTTAAACATTTTCTAGCAATTTCTTTAAACATTTTCTAGCAATTTCTTTAAACATTCAGCCATTAAAAAAAAGCACACGGACAAAACACACCCAGACCACCAGCATTTTACTTTGCTCTGTTCTGTACAATGTACTGTGTTCTGTCCAGAGCTCTGGAAATCGTTCAGTTCATTTATTCTTTTCCCTTCTGGACGAGCCCTCAGACAGATAGATTCATTTTCTATACTTAGGCAGCTGCTTTACCTTACCCTGCTGAGATGAGGTTTTGATTTAAGTCACATCATCACTATCTGAACTCATTTCAGAATTAGAATGATGTGCTGCAGTGTTTGAAGGGGTTTTTTAAGTGTTAGTTTGGTCCTTGTCTAAAGAAAAAATATAAAATAGTAGTAGTATAAGGGTAGCTGTAAATGTTTTATGAACATAAAAATACAAAACTGCTAGAGCATTAATAAATAAGTCCCTAAATCTAGCGTGGTAAATCATTTATGAAAGGCATGTGGAGTGCTTAGCCACCAGAAAACACATGTATTTTTCATGGGTTTTTTACTCTCTTACTGCTACTGCTGAGTATTTCAACAGAGATGATCCAGAAAGCACTTAGGTATGAAGTACGATGTCATCCTGAATTGTTACTATAGCAGCAAGAGCTGGGTTCAAGAATAAGCAACCCTAAGTGCTGCTACAATTACGTTTCTCCTTAAGCAGAACTGTTACCAGCTAAGTCTTACCTTCTTCCAAAATGGCTTTTTTTGGGGGTTTTTGGGGTGGTTTTTTTTGACACCTCCGTGGGAAAATGTGAAACGGTATTTTTACACTAACTTTTCCTGCAAGCTTCAATTGCATCTCCTCTGTGTGCATTTCAGGTTCCAGTTCTCCACCTGCTGGTCTGCGTTAGACCACTTGCCTGCAGGTTCCGACTTCGTGGTGGAGATTCAGTCAATCAGTTTTCATCTCATGCTAGGCAGATCACACCAACACTTTTCAGAGAACTGCTCTACTCACAGGTTTTTCTTGGTGTTTTTTAATTTCCAACAGTGGGCAGGGAGCAGACTCCTCTTCACTTGCACACGTGCTCGGTAACCTACGCGTATGATGGAAGTTTAAACAGCGAGGAGCGATCCAAACGCACGCGTTGAGAAGGCAGATCTTGAAAAGATGTAAAGTCATGTATAAAGCAGGAATGCTGACATAGTGAGTACCTGGGTAAACTGCATCTATGTTCAGACTAGTACTAGTTAACTCTCTGATGAGCTTCCAGCTATGACAGCTGCTCTAAGGTGGACGAATGTGTATTCATCGTGGACCTAAAATCTGAAAGTCGTCCCCAGCACATTCTGTTGGGAGGGGTAACCCCCTACACTAAACTTTATAATCCTTGCTTTAGTCTGTCCTTAGAAATGGAAATTCCCATAGAGTTCTAATGGTTAATGCTCTGCATTTTGCAACCAGGTAAATATTCCATACACACAATGAGTACTTCTGTACTATCCCTCCTATGTGTACTTACGTGGTGCAGAGTTACAGCATGTAAAAATCTAGAGTTATTGTGCTGGATAGTTACAGAAAATGCTTTTGGCTTTCTAACACAATGTGGTAATTGTTAGGGCATCTTTGCTTTCAATAGCTGGTAAAAGAAATTATTCTAACGCTTGAAATACAGCGTAATATGAAAACATTCTGCATTTATGCCCTCAGTCCTACTAAATCTAGGTCGTCACTATTTACTTACTCTGACTAAGCCACTTGTCAATTGCCTGCTCGTATTTTTTGGGTTCCTTTAACCAGTCTTGATGCCACCTGAGGTTGGCAATAACATTTGAATAATTCTGACCCAAACTTTCTTTCCAGCTGATAAACTGTCTTTTGTTGTACTCCTGAACAGAGGAGGAAACCTTTGGGTAGTTTACTACAGAGCGGAGCATTTTGTCCAAGGAATGTACAACGACTGGGAACTTTACAGCAACGTTTGTCAGTTCCTCCGGATCTTCAGAAAGGTCTGGAATAAATGAAAAGCCAGTGAAGAGGCAATTTGCACTTAAGGAACTTAATCAGCCGGTCAGGACAGAAAAGGTGCAACGTACCAAAGAGCTGCGGAGGTACTGAGCGGCCGTCGGAGTACGTGATGTATTTCCACTTGCCGGTACGCAGCATGTAGGTGGAAGAGTTCACATTGCACCCGTGGAACTCACTCAACACCCAGGAAGGGCGAGGTGCTGCCTCGGTGGGTGACGCTTCGCCTTCAGCCTTTCCACGTAGCAGCGGAAGGAGTGAATATCCGCTGCGGTTCCGCGACACGGGAATCCTTGCTATGTCTGAGCAAAGACAGAGAAAGTCACGATGCTGCTGCAGTTACTGACATTGAAAAAGCCTGAAGTCTCTGCACAGAAATGCTGGTACTAAAAGATGTGTCCCTAATTACTCTCGTTGTAGAGCACAAGAACCCAAAAATACGCATATATAAGAAAACACCCTTCAGGAACTTTCCAAGGTCATCTGCCCACCACTGTGATTTGAAGCAGCACCAGCTATGTCTCAGCTGATCTTTAACAGATATTAAAACTGACCACAATAGTCTCCAGTGGTGGGTGGTGCTTTTTATTTTATTTTATTTTTTAAATCATGGTTTTATATCCTTTGCTTCTTCTGTGACTGCCTCAGGCTAGAGGAAGAGATTGTTATAGCATGAGACGACCCTAAGCACTGCACATCCAACATGGTCTAAACATTAATTTCTTTCACAATAACGGTGGTAGGCTCCTACCTGGAGTTCTCCATCACTGAGTAACAAAACATTTTACAAAAGGTGGTCATTGGATAATAGGAACAACATCTTCCCCTTGAGGGTTCCCCAGGGCTGTGCCAGGCTGCCCAGGGCAGGGGTGGAGTCCCTGTGATCCCTGGAGGGGTTTCCAAGCCCCCCGTGGAGCTATGGTGCTGAGGGACAGGGGGCAGTGGTGCCCTGGCACTGCTGGGTTAATGCTTGGATGCAATGACCCAAAAAGTCTTTTCAAACTTAAACTATTCTGTGATTCTGTGACTATGGTTATCACCTGTAATTGGTGGGGAAACTGAGGAACAGGGCCACTCATTTCTTTGATATTTATCTAATCAGATTACTTTCTATAACTGAAAGATTTGATCAGAATTTGGAAAAGGAAGCTTCTCAGATTATATCCTATTCTCATCTGGGTAACTGGTTCAAAAGTTGTGAGAAGAGACAGACAGATAAATACATTTTGTTCTGTTTTTAGAAATCCAATTGAAAACAATACAGAAAAAGATTTTTCACTGTCTTTTACTGCTAGAAGTACAGTTTTGTCTACTGGGCCATGTTTCTTGAGGCTACTGTAGGGTACATGTGGTGCTTCTGAAATAGGAGGCTTTGCAGACTGCCTTGAAAAGAACATTTTTCTGATGTGTAGATCCCAGATCAGCCCTTGAATGGTGACTTCACCTGATGTGTAGTTCCAGTGAGATTCACCTCCGTCATCTCACGTTACCTGCATCACAGGTAACTCTGAGAAGTAATTCCATCTGTGGGTAAGCAATGTGATGCCTGTACTTTTTATTTGATTCTCTGCCCCATAATAGGCATTTCCTACCCCAGAAGGTCAGAACTGATATCCATTGTCATACCTCATTGCGCTCGCTCGTATCAATTGTACATTTCCTACACAAAGTCTTTACCACATTTCTTCCATGCAACCATTCCTAACAGACATTCCTTTGATAAGTTAATGAATCTTCAATCCTTTCAGGTTTAATCTCATCTCTGGATGCATTTACACTGTAATTTCCTGTAGCAGACTGTTAGGTATGAAGGCTAGCAAGGATTATTCATAACTAAAATGCACCTGATTGGTTTTTATCACTTTTTTTTCTTATTAACAAATAACCCTAGATACAATAATTCACGGTGATTGTATTGATGACAGTAACAGTAATAAGGAACATCATTAAGTACTTTAATTTTTAATATAAGAAGCAAAAAAAAAGGATGATAAATCCATATGTATGCTCCACAGATAAACTGTTATCTCCTGCTGTGTTATTACACTGCCTGACAAACTGGAACATAACTCTGACTATAACACAAACACAGTGTCATAATAGTCACTGGGGAAAAAAAACGATTTGAAATGACTTCACTCACCAAGCATGGTAGGATATATGTCCACGAGAGATACCACATTTGGTATCTGCTGCTGTTCTTTTACGCCTGGCCCCATAACTACAAGTGGAACATGGGAACTGCCTTCATACATGCTCATCTTATAGAACTGCCGGTGTTCCATAGCAAGCTCTCCATGATCTGCAGTGAATATAACCACTGTTTTTTTAAGAAGCCCGGTATCTCTCAGAGCTGAAATAATCTCACCTGCAACAAGAGAAAGATACTGAAAAGCATACACTTAAAATATGCCTTCCCACTTCTGTCCCTGCAAAGCAGCATGCAAACCGGGAAACTCCTCTCTCTGCTACAGAAGGCAGAGCCCAAAACATTCAGCCCAGAATAAGGCACCGTTGTCTGTGAGCTGCAGAGGCCTGGCTCCCACTGAAGCGTGGAGGACACTGAACAACTGTAAAAGTTTCAAAAGGCAAGGACACAGTGCAGGACAAGCTGCATTTCTGCTGTCAGGGCTTTTGCTCCATCTGCAGTGTAACCCGTAACAGCCGCGAAGCGGGTCAGCAGGAGCCCCGAGTCATGGGGAAGGACTCTCAACAGCATCCACCTAACAAAGAACCACAGAATCATAGAACTGTCAGTGTTGGAAGGGACCTTAAAGCTCACCCAGTTCCAACCCCCCTGCCATGGGCAGGGACCCCTCCCACTAGAGCAGGGTGCTCACAGCCCCAGCCAGCCTGGGCTTCAACACTTCCAAGGATGGGGCTTCCCCCACCTCTCTGGGCAGCCTGTCCCAGTGTCTCACCAGCCTCCTGGGGAAGAAATTCTTCCTAATGTCCAACCTGAATCGACCTGTCTCTAGCTTTAATCCATTCCCTCCAGTCCTGTCACTGCCCCACAGCCTAACAAGTCCCTCCCCAGCTTTCTTGTAGCCCCCTTCAGATCCTGGAAGGCCACAAGAAGGTCTCCCCGGAGCCTTCTCTTCTCCAGGCTGAACAACCCCAGCTCTCTCAGTCTGTCCCCATAGCAGAGGTGCTCCAGCCCTCTGAGCATCCTGGTGGCCCTTCTCTGGACACGTTCCAGCACATCCACAGCCTTCCTGTGACAGGGGCTCCAGAACTGGACGCTGTGCTGCAGGTGAGGTCTCACCAGCGTGGAGTAAAGGGGCAGAATCCCCTCCCTTGACCTGCTGGCCACATTTCTCTTGGTGCAGCCCAGGACACGATTGGCTTTCTGGGCTGCGAGAGCAACTGATGGCTCATGTTGAGCTTCTCATCCACCAGCACTCCCAAGTCCTTTTCTTCAGGGCTGCTCTCAAGCCAGTCACTGCCCAGTGGGAGTTTCTCCTTCCCCTGCCTCGTCCCCACAGGAGCCCCTTGCACATATACGTGTGCAATGAAGGCAGGGCTGAGATCAATGAAGTTGGCAATTAAGCAAAGCACTTACACATCTTTAATGTTAAAATATTAAGATGATTCTTGCTTAGAGTAGTTAATAACTTGAAATATGTTCTCAAATGAAACTCCAGTGCAGTTACTTTGCAATACCTTCGTTACTTAACCTGTCAGGGTTTCGTTGATCTCTTTTCTTTCATAAAATGTGGAAAAGCCATTTTAAATTGACATTTTTAAATTACTTTAACATTTTATTTTAAATTACTTTATCATTCTAACATTGTTAGAAAATTTAGCTTATTTATTAATTGCGTATTAGAATGTAAAGAAATTCTAGTTTTTTCATGGTCACTTTTCCATTGAAGAAATAAAATACTGTAAACGAAGATCAATTCACAGTATAATTTTTATGTATGTACACCTTACTGCAAACCAAGATGAATTATGAATGCCTAATTAAATCTTATTTTCTTTCTTAGATGTCAATAATGTGTTCCTAAGGGAGACTTCAAAGGTATCCTTATTGTTTAGTTCTATGCGTAACAGCCATCATCCAGTCTATGCATTTGAAATCAATCTCCAAGGAAACTGCTTATGCACTAAGATTCATCTTTCCTTCCACCTCTGCTTTGCCAACCTGTCCCCTTCACAGCTGCGTCCATTATTTCAGTCAGTGCTTCATCAAAGAGTATTCAGTTCCTCTTCTACATGGGTCAAGCAATACTTGGGATGCAGTTACTGGGCTTAGTGTCTCTCACTGATGGCTGTGATTTTCAGACTGAACATCCCCTCCTCACTTGTGAATACTTTTCAGAGTGCTCTGAAGTCACCCTGCAATAGCCTTGAAAGCTATCCAGTTATTTATCAAACAGATTAAGCAAAATCCAAGATCTGAACTGTGGTCTGGTTTTGGTTTTATTTTTTTTTCCTCTTCCCAAAGAGCAGCCCTATCAGCATCTTCTTAAAAACAAATCGGAACATGGAAACCCACTGTACAACGAAACATTACCTACCCAGCATTGCATCTGTCTCTGCACACATAGCATAATAAAATGCTCTAATATTTCTCACTTCTTGGTTTGTAAACTCTCCTGTGCAATTTTTGGTGTAAGATGAGTAATAGTCTACTGGATGCATCTCTGAAAGAGAAGACCACTTGGGAATTTTAATAGCTTCATAAGTTACCTAAAAGTAAGAGGAAATTAACATGACTTTAGCAACTGAAATATTTAAAAAAAACCCCAAACATTTAATTTAAAACTTTTTAGCATAAATTCACAGTTCTCAGCGTGTGGTCTGTGAAACACCAGCTGCTTATCTGTTATGTGGTGCTGCTACCTCCTCCATACTTCCCCTCTGCTTCCACAGGTATCGTTTTAAAAGAGATCTATATAAAAAAATAAATCTAGAAACTAAAGCTAGGAGCCAGAAATATGTGTTTTACCAGCTGATGTCCTCTTTTAAGAGGGATACCACAGAACAATCTTCTTGAACTGTACTCTAGAGTAAGTACAGAAGTATTGGCATCGTTGTCTTACTAACGACAGGCTAACTATAAACCATACATATGGAACAGATGGGGTGTTAGGTGAGCCTACAGAACAACACGGAAATTCAGTTGGTCTGAGAAGGTCTCCAGGACAGTGGATGGCAAGTCTCGACATCTTCATATAAAGAATTCACTACACTAGACCAATTTTCTAACACTTTCCTATTTGTGTCTGCGGATATCAATCCGTTTAGCTATAACAAAGTGCAAGATCACTTTGAAACTCATCAGTAAGATCCAACCAGTTACAAACGCTGCTGGATCTTTACATTCAAGCTGGCATGCTCACACATACTGTGTGCTGCAGGACCACATTTAGAGCCTCAAAGTTTGGCACATCCATTTAGCCTCGGCAGTCATACTCGTTATGTGTTCTCTTATGTAAGTGCTGCATTTCATGGAGTTAATTACTTCTACATTGTAGACTTAGAGCAGAAATTACCACAAAGCACAGAAGATGTAATCTCAGTATAGAAAAACCTCTAGTAAATAACAAACCCACACCTGCTGTCCTCATTTCCCTCTGAAAATCTCAAATAGAGATGAGGCCTAGATGATGACACAGCAACTGCAGTGCCTGTCAGCACCTTCCCAGGCTGCAGCCCCAGCCCCATGCCTGGGCTGCTACCAGATGTGGGCAGCACTGGTTAAATAACTAGTTAAAATAACTTAAGACACTTCCTGTCCAAGGGGCCCCGTGCAGCAGAAAAGCAATCAGGCCAAAGCTGTCTCTGGCCTAGAAACATGACATCCCTGTTCACTGTTGTAGTAATTTAAGTATCAGTCCCTGCTGAACTCAGTTTCGTTTTGCCCCGAGGTGCAGCACAGGTAACTGAAATCTGTCTGTGGAGCTACCAGTGTGGGGTCCATCTCTTCAGCACGTGGTTTATCTCTGACCACCAGTGCTGTCGCGGACATGTGTTCCAATACCCACAACGTGCTACCCCCACTACCGTCAACAATCACTCTTGAGCTATCTAGCAGATGATTTCAGTCATCTAAACAGTTGGCAAAACAGCAGGAGTTCAAGTGCCTGTAGGGATAAAATGTGGCTTTGTAACAGTCAAACAGACATTTAAGATCTAAGTTTCCTTGGGCCCTACAGAGAATAGGCTGCAAGAAGACAATAAAATCATAGCAGACAATTGTTTCGGCCATCTTCTTACCACTGAAGGTCCTTGGCTATACCAAGGCACATTTTAGATTCCTCAAATGGTGTCCATTTGTTGTTGAAGACAGAAGCAAAAAGTGTCCCTCTTTACCCACGAGTCGTTAGAAGACTATGAACTGTTTTCTACAGGACTATAACCTAGTTTTAAGGGCTCACAAAGTCATAATCCCTTCATCTCTGTTGTAATTCATGTCTAGGAAAGAAGCCACGAGCCCGGAAAGAATGTCAGCTTGTGCAAAATACAGGGGAGCACCTGCCTAGCAACACAGGGTTTCATAAACCTCCTGTGTTGATCCTCTGTTCTGCACTAGCTCCCTATATAGCTTGAGTTTAAGCAAATATATAACAATTCAAGTTCTTCATCTATGCACTCAGATGTCTTCATGAGATTGATCTCTGTCATTTTCAAAGACTCCTCCTTCCTGGCAAAAACACAGACACAGTCTAGAAGAATCATCTGAGGTCAATATGTGGTGACATGTGGTTCACATAACCAAGTATGCAGGTGGAAAGGACCTCAGCAAACCATGCAGTTTAAGTACTCTGACTGGATTAAGGGTGACAAAAAGTTGCCAGAGTGGTTGTAACTCTGTGACTTGGAAAAAAGTTACCCCTGCTTCCCAATACACATCTAACCTGGCTATTACCACCTAAATGTTTTTCCTTAATACTCAAGCTAGATCTTGCTTTTGGCAAATTAAGTTGTTGGGTTTTTTTTTTTCCCCTGCAATGCTCTTCCTCTCTCCAAAAACTTCTCATCATTCCTAAAATAACCCACAACCCTTGCTATTAGAAAGAAACCCACATCTCTCCACCTTCATTTGGTATATCCTTTTTTTCCTAAGTCTTTGTATTTTTGTTGCACCTAGAAAAAGAGATTTTGCAGTGCCCCAGCAGAAAAGACCAAATGAGTTATATAAAAAAAAATAAATAAGCCATGATGCAATTTAAGTATGCATAAAGTCTTTTCAAACCTAATTCTCAGTTCTTCAAAGGCAGAGAATCTTAATGCTTTTATGCAGTGAAAGCTGTTGTAACTTATTTTAATGGCAGATAATGGCACCTGGAGACCACAGAAGACAGAGAAAACATATTTACTGCTTCTCTGGAATGGAGTGCTGCTAGCTTTCCACCTATGGGTATAACTTTTCTGCACTCTAAACACTGTGAAGAAGTACAGTAGCATGGAAAGTTTACAGAAAGGAGGGACTTTGCTGTATCTTACTACTTCATGTTTTATGTTCATATTGTAGAAGCCAATTTCTCACTATAAAGCTCAGAGAATGATTACATATAGCACAAGAACAATACAGAGTGTTAGAAACAGTGAGCTTCAGACCATTACTGGAAAAAAAATTACAGCTGAATACAGCAACAATTTAATTCACCATTTAATGGGCTTCTAGTCACTGGATTCCCAAATTTCTTTGCTGAATCAGTGACTACCACTAACAAACCCCTTCTTCCTACAACAAAGATTAATTCTTCACTTATATTTGCTTAGCCTTAAACCAGAAAACTAACCTCTCATCCAAGTACCTTTTACTAGCTATTGAAATATCAAAACTGGGACTGACTTCAAAAATCAAAAGAGGAATAAAATACTGTTCGTAGTAACTACAGTCATGAGTAAATTTACATTTAAATGTCATTTTCACATACCTTTTCAAGCCAATAGGGTGATGTTAAAAATGTAGAAGATCCAAAATTCTCTCCTGCATAGGGCGATGGATACGGGTGTGGTAAATTTAGTCCCAGGTAAAGAACAAACGGCTGAGTAAGGTTAATGGCTTCTTCCTTTATCCAATTCACTGCTTTGTCAGTATTCTGCCAGTCTGCTTCCATCACTCTCACACGCTTCCTATCACCAGTAAGATTTACCATGGGTCTCCCTTCTTGCCGGAGCAGGAAATCAACGTCCCTAGTCCAGGCTTCCACACGGTTACTGAAAACATGTACACAAGATACATACTTAGTGGAAAACGTTGTCTTCACTTTTCCTCCAAAGACAGTAAAGAATTCCTGAAGAACTTCCCCTATACCTGCAATCTGCTTGCAATTTGTACACAGAGTTGTTACTCAGCTGCTCAATAGATACTGTGCATCTATTTTATACTTCAAGCTTTAGCCGTCTTTTTCTGCTTCTGAATCTTCTTTCTTGCTTATGACAACTCTGTGTCAGAATGGTTCTCCTCACAGATACCAAATAATATTTAGAAATAGCATCTCCACCTTGTTGATTCTGCTCCCCATTCCGGTGCGGATTCACACAGTGTTCACCTGGTGAAGAGGGACTTGCACTTTTGTGATTTGAAAAAGTCTTGTGGAAAATAACTTGCCTGGAGAGGCTGCCCTTAGCAGCAACATTCTGGTTTTGGGTTGTACTAGTACAACATTTTTAAACACTACCACTTAGGACAAAAATCTGTAAGAGTGATTTATTTTATACCACTGCTTTTGATATAGCTCATAAATGCTATCAAGAAAAGGCAATCACAGAGAAGAAGGGCTTAGAGAAAGCAAGAAACAGGAAAAAGACAACACTTCAATGATAAAATACTTCTGGAGCAGATTTTCTAATATCATGACAATGGCTGCTCCTCTAAACCACAGAGGCATCTGAGCTGCAGATGTCCTTGTTTCTTTGCTAGTGTGAACGACACCACAACTGCCATAAACAAGGGTGGGAAGGAAACATCCCATGTAAGACCTCCACTAACTTTCATTTTGTTCACAGCAATTTCAACACAACCAAAGAAATGGTAGAAGAAAATACGAAACTGCTCAAAGTTTGAGCATGTAACTTCCATGAAAAGACAGCATTATTGTTTGAAGAGCATCTAACCAGCTTTGTCCCCATATGAATTTTACCAATGCATTTTTAACCTCCGTAATAAAAACAAAACAAAACCTGTTCAGAATTATCTGTAACAGCATTATTTCTTTTTATAGTCCTACCTCCTTGCTTAGGTTCACATTTTCAAGCTAAACAGGCTTAAAGAAATTACTTAGAATAAGTTAAGGTAGCTAGATGGCCTAGAGAGAAAGCATGTTTAATAAACATGGAACTGAAGCTATGGTAAAGGGGGTGGGTGTGTCAAATTGAATTTAATGTCAGAACACTGAGTTACATGGAAAAAAATAGTATGTAGGCCACAGGCCAGTCTGACTATCCAGTCAGACTGAGGTTAGAATCAGCTTAAAAAAAGTAAACACAACCCTCCCAAAACTAAAAAAAAACCCAACCCAACAAACCAAGCAACAACAACCCACCAAAACTCCCCCAAAAAATCCCACTTCGGACCCTTTCCACATTCTGAAGCAACAAAGGAGATGTTTTGACACATCCAAGAGAAAAACTAATCCTTGGGCAGAAGAAGAGAATAAGATAGGGCAAAATAAGAATCTTAAGGAAGCCAGGTGGAGAGATGAAAAAGGAGGGCAAGACTAAATTCAAATCCTGAATTTAAAAGAGCAAGGACTTGACATAATTATTTAAGAACTTCAGAAATGAACCCAAATTTTCAACACTTTCAATGGAGACCAAGTGTGATCACATCCCCTTTGCTAGCAGATAGTACTCCAGAGATTGTAACATACAATGGACAAAAACAAGCTGATAAATAAAGGATGGGAATACAACAATGCTAGGATGAAGGCAAAGCTTAGAAAATTACTGTCATTATTAATTCGAGTGAAAGAATTCACATGACAGTCTGCAACTACATCTATTTTAAATTTTAGGCAATTTAAAATGGTTGTATTTTAAGCACAGATGGCCACTAACATTCAAAGGGGCACACAGAGTCTTCTCAACTCAATGCAGAGACTTCATATAGTGCACAGCCCAGAGACTGATGACCCAGCTCTTTCTCTCTGTTAGGATGTATTTCTTTGTATTCACTTCCTAGAAACACTTTCACTAATTCAGAGCTAGGGACAATTACCTTATGAGTAAGTCACAAATGGATACGTAGTGTATTTCACCATGTATTTATGTTTCCACGATAAGCAAACTTCTGTGGTCACAGACAGGATGAAAGGCAGCAATGAACTATTGAGCTATTTGCATTGCAATAGGTAAGGGCAAGGCAGAACCCCTTTGTATCTCCCTGTCTCAGCATTGCAGCAGAAAAGTTAACAGTTCTTATTCTGTTAGGTAAATACAGGATCAAGCAGCAGTGGTGGTTTCGTCTTTTAAAGGAACAACATATGTGCTAAGAAAAGTTTCTAAAGAGTGAATGCCACCTGCTGAGTCGTGCCCAGGCTGAACTGTTCTGTATGTCTTCACTAGCCTCCTTTTTAACATGAAATTCAAACAGCAGGGCATTTCAATTCCCTCCACAACGCACAGGAAGCTTTGTTATTACTCTTCTATACTATTTATAGACTACTTAATTGGCTTAATTAGGGCTTTGAAATGTCTACACAGATGCCACGCTAGGAATGAGATATACATTTTTCTCTGACTGAGGAATTGTATTTGAAGTTTTCCTTTTTTTTTTTCTTTTGGAATTAAAAGCAGTATAAACTGCCATTTTCACATTCCTCTTCTGTAGGCAGAGAAAGGCAACTAACCATGAGCTTATTCTGATGTACTCTCAAATCCTACACACACTTATTCACATATCAATAAGGGCATGAGCCTGTTAAGTACAGGCCTCAAAACTGTACATGAGGGGAAGGTCAGATAAAACGTGTCAAAGATTTGCACCAGGTGAAACTGTAGGATGAAAGATAATTAAAAATGGCACCATCATAGACTTCACAGTATTTTTCTGTTCTGTTTGAAGTGGCTAAGAATTCAGCCTCATGGTCCCTCATGGGACCTTTCAACTCCTGATTTTAGAGAGGGAAGGCAGGAAATTTTAAGTAACTCTAGCATGCCTAATATAAAAGAAAAAGCTACGCTATTATTATTTCAATAATTATTAATCAGGGGAGATACTGCATCTTCCTAATATCTACACAGAAGGAAGACACCATATTTTGTCCCAACTGTCCAGACATTATGCTTATTATTTTTTTAACATAAGGTATTTAGTCACTAATCATTTAAGTATGTTTCTTAGGTAGCTGTAATTCTAGTCACGTTTATTTTAAAAATAAAGCTTTACAGCATAGGAAGTACAGCACTGTTGGGTTTCCGTGGCAAGGTTTTGGTAGTGGGAGGGCTACGGGGGTGGGTTCTGTGAGAAGCTTCCACCATGTCCAGTGGAGCCAATGCCAACTGGCTCCAAGGCAGATCCACTGCTGGACAAGGCCAAGCTCATCAGTGACCGTGGAAGTGGCTCTGGTTTAAGAAGGGGGGGGACGACAACGACCCTGCAGAGCAGAAGTCAGAAAAAAGCAGTGATTATCTGAGAGGAACAACTCTGCAGACACCAACATCAGTGCAGAAGGAGAGAAAGAGGTGATCCAGATGCCAGAGAAGAGATTCCCAAGCAGGTCATGGTGAAGAAGACCACGGTGAACCTGGCTGTCCCCTTGCAGCACAGGGAGGTCCATGGTGGAGCAGATCTCCACCTGCAGCCCATGGAGGACTCCACGCTGGAGCAGGTGGATGCCCAGAGAAGGCTGTGACCCTGTGGGAACTCTGTGCTGGAGCAGGCTCCTGGCAGGACCTGTGGCCCTGTGCAGACTGGAGCTGACGCTGGAGCAGGTTTGCTGGCAGGACTGGTGACCCCACAGGGACCTACACTGGAGTGGTCTGCTCCTGAGGGACTGCAGCACCCCATGGAAGGGACCTGCACTGGAGCAGCTTGTAAACAATTGCAGCCCATGGAAAGGAGTCATGTTGGAGAAGCTGGAGCAGGACAGTCCCCCATGGGAGAAGCCCCATGCTGGAGCAGGGAGGAGTGTGATGAGTCTAGTCCTTGAGAAGGCAGGAGTGGCAGAGACAACGTGTCATGAACTTACCACAACCCCCATTCTCCATCCACCTGCACCACTGTGGGGGATGAGGTAGAGAAAATTAGAGTTCAGTTCATTCTGGGAAGAAGGGAGGGGTGGAGCGAAGGTGTTTTGTTTCTCGTTAGCATACTCTGATTTTGATTAGTAATAAATTAAATTAACTTCCCCAAGTCAAGTTTGTTTTGTCCATGACAATAGTTGCTGAGTGATCTCTCCCTGTCCTTATCTCAACTCACAAGCCTTTTTTTTTAATGCTGAGGAAGGGGAGTGACAGGGCAGCTTTGGTGGGTGCTGGGCATCCAGCCAGGGCCAACCCACCATGACAGTACAAGTCTGTGAAGATATGTGGCCTTCAAACAAACCCCAACACCTCACGTTTTGTGATGGCAGATTTAATATTCAAATTTTATCAAATATGTTTCTTTGTTCTGCTTTTCCTGCACTGCTATTACAGTCAAGCCAAGAAGTCACAAGACAAGGTTAAAAACTGTTTATGAATTTCACCTAGGGAGCAATACCAATGATCACAAAATAACCTCCATTCATGTTGGGCAAAACCACAGCCTTGACGTTCACCTTCCAGCTACAGATAAAAGCCAAAGTGCATCTGCAGGGGATATGCTCCTGCACAAAGTTGCAGGACTTGGTTTCTAACCTGCTTGGTTTCTAACACAATTTCTTTTACATTAAAGCTCCTACTGTTTCAGTCAGAGACAAAATCCACTTGCCAGACGGCTGCATGGTTTATTCACTGCTGTCCATTTCACAGCAGGAGAATCTGATTACCTTACGGAATGATGTCCAGAAGTATAGTCCAGTTTCCCATACTTCTGTGTATGGTAGCCATACTTCTCCATGAGATCCATCCATGTCACATAATCTGCATCTAGGCCTTTGAAGTTATTCCAGGATTCTGTTAAATGAGTGAAAAGACCACTCCACATAGCTGGGGGGAAAAAAAGGGGAGGGGGGGTTGATGAGTAAGTGGTACTTCCTATCTAAATGTAAACTGAACATACTTGAGGAGGGATCAATCTTCCCATTATTGTAGAGGTTAAAAGTCCACACTGTGACCCAAGAGAGCAAGGAATACAAAGTATTCCAAATCTTGTTCTCATCAACCACAAAAATAACAGCATTTACTAAAACAATCCACACAAAAGCAGAAGAAGGTCCCATCCTTTCAAGTGCTATGCAATCACTATATCAACATTTTCTGTAGAGCAGGAAACACTCTCATTGACTGCAGAAAGAAAATGCCATGGTAGTACAGATCCTGATTAAACGGTCCTGCATTTACACGTGTTCCAGAGTATTATCTCCCTGTACTTCAGTTAGTTTTTAATGTGAACTTCAAGTTAAGTGTGTTTGTGGAGCAAATTAGAGCATTTTTTTTTCAGAAATACCATATGCCCTCTGTTTTATCTTTTTTAGGTAATCTTCCCGAACAGCAGAAGAAACAAAGTAAGATTGTTAAAGGGGCCAAGAAGAAATAAAAGCAAGGGAGGAGCTGCAAAGGAACTATAAGGAAAGGTTTTATTAGCAAATTCCTGTGTTTCTTTGCAGCTTGCCTAGAATCCTTCACTCTTCCCCATGTTAATTTAGAGTCAAAAGGCCTCCAGAAGTGAAACAAAGCTGTTCTATAAGCAATGGAGGTAGCCTGCAGCACAAACAATGCGTCAAACTCAACACCATACCATGACTATACTCCTGCTTTCCCCACCACAAGAACCTCCTTCCCACCATCTCTTCTCATCCCTGACACCTCCACAGCAGATGTACCCTCAGTTCCTTGCAGGTCTCCAAGCTACTGACTAAACAAGAGAAGTCCCACTGGTTCAGAGCTACACTAGTGATGGCTGACCACTGGTCATGCTGATGTTGATGGACCACCTAAAAAGGTAAACAGAACTGAAGAGTCGTTGAGTTCATCAGGCAGCCTCCTCCTTACTGGGAGCACTAGCTGCTATCTTCACAAAATTTCTTAGAATTAAGCACCCTAACACGAGGTTATTGTTCTCAGCAACAAAGGCTGGCTGAAAGACTCAACATCAAGATGAAATGGCACATTTGTGTCATCGCTCTCACTTAAAACGTGACCTTGGGAAACAGAAAAAGGAGCCTAGGTTATCAATAACTGGGATACTAAATGCTACACCAAATTTGACAGCCCGTGCCTGTGTCAGTCAGGACAAGTTACTTCTTCCAATGCATGCTTGAGAGAAAGGGGGATCTCCCTTTCAGCTGCAGGTGAAACTTCATTTCCATCACCTCTGGAGGGCCTTTGCAACCATTCAAAGGGCCAGAGATGTTTGAAGATGTGACTTTTCATTCAAGAATATAGCTTCTTTCTAACTTCACAGCAAATTCTGCAAGGGTGCAATTGAACACACGACAACGATTGCAGCAAGCAAAGAAGGAACCTGAGGTATTCAATTAGAACTACTGCATAACACATCATGTATTTAACAGGGTTTGGAATGAACCACCGTTGGCAGGTAGTGATAACAGTCACTGATTATTCAGCTGTTATTAGGTAATACTTTTTCCTGAGAACAGGAAAGAGATTTATTAACTTTGTACTGGGGGGAGAGAGTAGCAGACAAAGTGATGATTTCTCCACAAATCCCAAAGATCTTTAAAAAATACTGAAGCTTCAGTGGAGTTTGCGAAGAGATCTGGGAGGTCACACGGAGCTCAAAGAGGGAGAACAAGAAAATATGAAAAATAAAAGAAAAAAGAAGGAATAAGCATGAGAAACAGAAACAGATCAAAGATGAGAATATTGTATAAATTCAGACAGAAACCAAACCACTGTCTCTTTCTGAAGAGCAAGACAAATCTCCCCAAATGAAAGCCCTTGAAGTATCTCATCATTACCACATATTTAAACTGACATGTGCAAGGCCTTATGTGATGCTTTGTTTGGTCTTACCTGCGCGGGAAGGGCAACAAATCGGAGAGTTGGTGTAAGCATTGAGAAAGACAGTGCCATATCTTTTCATAAAATTTATGAAAGGCAAATCCACAGTCTGATTTCCTGGATGAAAGGTCAAGCGTCCATCCTGCAACCAGAGGAAAACAGTACAGAAACAGCACAGAACTTTACTGATCCTTCGTTTTGTCTGTTTCTTTAGCTAGAGTTTTTAACCAGTAAGTTTAAAAAGACACAGCATTCTGAATCTGTACTTACCCTGACAGTAAAATCAAGTTTCACAGACTGCCCTGTTTTGGGTCACTGCCTTTCCTGTCACTTGTCTGTCTTTCCCTGGCTCAGTGAGATGTCACAACTTGGCCCCAGCCTTACTGGTCAGCTCTTTGATGAAGAGACTGTTGACAGTGAATCTGCACAGTTTTCGTAGATCTCCCAACCAGACACATTACTCAGAGGTATGTATCTGAGTAACCCTCCTCTGGATTTGTGACAGCAATACAAACACAGATTAGAAGCTGTGTTTTGCACCGTATTTTACAAGAGGACGAAGCAGACAGACAAGGCTGCCAGGACAGCACACTGAACTCCAGTCACAAGTTCACCAGCTCCTGCCTCGTTGGTTCCAAAGACAACGTACAATTTACCACATCAGCCTCTGCGTAAGAAATGTGAGCGTGCAAATTCTTACTTCTAGCCCACATATGGGCACGGGATCATCCTACCAAGTTCCTTTAAATTATGAAGTGAGAATAGTTCCTATATGAGAAACCACAGAGAGACTGATGGTAGGTGATGTTCTGTAACCCTGCAGTCATTTCTTCGTATCCACACGCAGCCTACAAAAAATGCTTTCCATGCCACACGTTGAGGAAGCCTCATTTGGCATGACGGGCCCTTGGTGTCTGATGAGGCTCACAGTCATCATTATGGGACACTAAGTACAAAATTGTGCTGTGGCTTTTACTGTAATTTTTTATTGTTCAGTCAGAAATCTTGAAAACAATTATTTAGTGAGAAATGACCTCTTCCAGAGAAAATGTTCAACTAACGGCCGCTTTGCTCCTGCTGAATCATAATCACAAATCAGCAGGTAGGACCAACAGTGAATCAAGGGAGTTACTTTCTCTCAAGAAGTAGTTTTATTCAACTAATAAAAATTCCATGAGTGCTTCAGATCAGACCTTTGATCATCTACTTCAAAGTGTAAAGAACACGTACAGCCTCAAGGGGTGCGAGAGCGAGGCCTTACCTTCTGGGAAGTTTCACTTTTAAATAATGCTACATTTGAAATGGGTACCAACTCTTCTTAGGCATCTCAGTCACCAGGAAAATTGCAAAGGATAACAGGAAATGCTGTCAGCTTAGAATAAAACAGGTAAGTGGAGGCGTGAGTTCTGAGAACTGCAAGACCCCGCAGTTTTTAGTTAAGAAAATGTTGGGTTTTTTTAAAAGGCTGCTTTTGTTTTGAAGGTAACTGTTTGAACCAAATACTGTATTTAACGTACTGTTCTCCCATATGAAGCACTAGAAGAGGTTGCACAGAAAGAATGGTAATTTATATATACATATACAGTAGATAAACTAATCCAAATTCAGAGACTAATGGAATTTTTTTCTCTCTCTACACACAGATGAAAACAACACCCTCCATTTATTTTCTGGCAGAAAGTGCTACTGGATAACACAGAGATACTATAGAGAATCACTTTGCTCGCCACCAGTAGAGCTTAAGCGGAATCCCAGCATCCCAGGACAAGGATGCAGCAAACCAGGACACTGGAGGTCAGAATGGGACCAAAGGCTGGTCATTTAATTTTGTACACTACTACAAACAGCATCTGGAACAAGCAATCAGTGGGAGAAACTGGGAATAAAGCTGTAATCTGCTATATGAACTTGAAAGAAACTTTGGGCTTAAAGTGCTGTCTAAGAAAGTACAGAAGTGATGCGTCATCCTGTCAAGAACACACTCCGATGTTTCTCCAACAAAGATACTGCTTGAACAGCTGGGGACAAGAGTTCATTGCTTCAACACTGGACAGACAGGTGATGTCTGTTCGGCAGAAGAAGTAAGCTTTTTTAACAGGCAGAGAAGGTGAAAGCTCTACAGCTGTTTCTGGGAATCTGCTCTTCAAGAACTGTGCAGGACTTGAGGGTTGTGAAGTACTTGAGGCGACACAATCTGGGTAACACAAGCAAGCCTATACCATGCAGGATCTTGAGCTGCACTGCAAGCAGGGCCTGCCATCCCTCAGTTAACCTCAGGCAGCAATTCAGGAGCTGAACTGCCTACTAGTGTATTCCTCCAGCAAGCCCTGGGAGATGGCCACGTGATGTGACACACAACAGCAGGAATCTGGTTTTTCAAGAAAGAGGTCTCTGCTCTGGGGGACAAACGTGATCCAGCATCACTGAGAAGAAAACTTTTGTCATGCTTGACAGATCAGGTGTGAGCCTTTCACGGGCAGCATCACGCACAGCAAAGGCAGGCGCACTTTCACATGAAGACCATGTCTTTTAAAACCCTGCAGGCTTCTTTTTTTGCCTCCCTAAGAACTGTTAGTTTCGACAGTACCACAGATCTCTACTAGCGATGGAATCAAAATGGTTAATCTATTTCTACCTCCAAATCCATCTCACAAAAAGCTCAGGCAACACGGTGATTCTTTTAGCGTTGTTTTTCTCCACGTGCACTAGGCCAATACGATGCTTTTCAGGAACAGCACCATGTTCTGATTGTTTTTGTAAGAACATGTTGAACATCTGGAGTTTTGTCTTTCATTTGTGTAAGGGTCACCTCGCTAATGCCTGTAATGTATTCACAAGAATCTTCCTGCTTACAGTAAGACATACGGTCTGACTAAGATTTGACTGCAGGTTCTGCCAGCATCTGGAGACAAAATGGCCATTGACTGACTCCTGGGACTTAAACTATTGTAAGTTTGGTATTTTATGGGCAAATAAGAGCTTTAGGAAAAGGTGAAAATTTGTGGAGAAAGATTATCACCTGCAGAAGCGACCCTTATTTTGAAATATTAAGAGAGAGGATATCCTCAAAACAAAATAAAAATAAATAACAGGGTCAGAGGAAGGAAAGTAAATAAGAAGCTATGGCTTTATGTTTGAAATCACAGCAAACATGTGTTTTTCAAAGAAGGATAATACAGGTTTACCAAACACTTTGGAAGAATTCGTCCCAAGAACGACAGGCACCAGGCCAGAAGACAAGAGCTCTTTGAGATGACCGAGAGACAAGTGTTGATTTCTTGACAGTGAATGAGAAGTGATGAGATGCTAAAGTCCTTGGCAGTAATACCATGGAGCTTATGTTTGACTGAACAGGATGGTGAGGCAGAGAAACCAAGACTTTCCCTTTCCTCTCAGTAAAACCTTCAAAAAAGCATTTCCAGTATGCTGGGCGGGCAGGTAGCATGGTGAGAAAGGGCTGAAAAATGTGCTGGTTTTAGCTGTAAGCATGGACATGCACCTAGTATTTGTGAATGAAAAAACTAAAATAAATAAAATCTTTTCTACCTGTCTGGGGTTAAAACCAATGTATCAACAAATCACTGTAATACAGCCACTAGAAATTTAGGAAAACATATTTACTGGTTCCTTCATCCTTTCAGCTGTAGATACTCATCTGACAAGCTTATAGTAGCATTTGTTACACCTAATAAAAACCCAAGTAAGTCAATATATAGTGCCCTACAGCTTAACTCGGCCGTTTCACCTGTGATGACAGAAATCCTCCATCCCATCAGTTGTGGAGACTTAATGTTCTTCAGATTTACAACTGCAAGAACAACAGTGCCTGGTAGTGACTTTTGCTCTCCTTCTCGCTGTTCCAGCCAAGAGAAGAGCGTGCACTGCACACACCTCCTCTCCCTGCCCTGCCGACACACGCCTGGTCACGGCAGGCTGCGGTGAAGGAGCTGGATGAACCACAGATGATCGGGGAAACACTCGGTCAGCAGTTTCTGACCATTGCAATGCACCAGACGAAAACACCTAGCCTGCTCCCGGGGAGTGAAGATGAGTTCTCATCAGGACGCCAGAGCTACGCAGTGTGACAGGGCAGGGCAAGGCAAGGCAGGGCAGGGGAGGCCAGGGCAGCGCAGGGGAGGCCAGGGCAGGGAAAGGCAGGGGAGGCCAGGCCAGGGAAGGGCAGGGGAGGCCAGGCCAGGGAAGGGCAGGGGAGGCCAGGCCAGGGAAGGGCAGGGGAGGCCAGGCCAGGGAAGGGCAGGGGAGGCCCGGGCAGGCCTCGTTGTGCCGAGCAAGCCTTCCACCCTGCGGAGGAAGTGGAGAACAAACCCCAGCCCTGCGTTCGCACGCCTGTGGCTGTGGCCCGGGCAAAGCCACAAAGTCCTCGCTGCCACATCCTCCCAGGGCCCCGTCAGCTCGGGACCCGCCAACAGCCCCCCCGATCCGACCCGACCCGACCCTGCCCTGCCCGTGCGGCGTCCCGGCCCCGCACCGCACCCCCGGGGCTGCCCCCCCCGGCCCCGGTTACTCACCAGGGAGTCGCAGGCCACCAGCACCACGCTGTGCCGGGGCTGGCCCCCGGGGACACCGGGTCTCGGCCTCGCCCAGGACGCGGCGGCCACGAGGAGCAGAGCCAGCCCGGCCCGCCCTGGGGCCGCCCCGCCCCGCATCGCTGCGCAGCCCCTTCTTCCCCCACCGGGAAAGCCGCTCGGGGAGGCACCGCGGGCTACAACTGCGAGCGCGTCCCGGGGGGAGGGAACTACATCTCCCACAGTGCCCGGGGACGAAGTGGCGGCGGCCCCGAGCAGAGGAGAGGCCCCGAGCAGAGGGGACCGCGCAGGCGCAGGGCCCGGGCCCGTGGCGGTAGCGGCAGCGGCGGCAGGTGAGGGGGACGCGGCGGTGGAGGCGGCACTGGGGGCATCGACGGTGGCGGACCGGCTCGGCTCGGCCCGGCTCGGCCCGGCGTGTCCTCCCCCCGCCGTACTGGGAAGAGCCACCGAGCCGCTTTTCCCCACACGGCCGGCGGAGCTGCGGCCCCCGCCCGCCGCTTGACTCGGCCCGGCCCGGACCGGCCTGGCTGCCCGTCGGTCCCGGACAAGGCCGCGGGGGTGCCCGGCTGTGTGCTGAGTCGGTGCCTCCTTCTCCCCATGGGTGGAAACGGGGCCCGGGGTCGGGCGGGTGAACGCGGGGTGCTCGCGGTGACCCCGAGGCCTCTGCCCCCGTAGGAGGAGAGTTTATTCCCGGCAGCTGCCGAGCAACGTGGGTTTGACAGATCTCTTCGCCCCTTTGGAGGCTCCGAGGGAATCTTTGCGACCCGCTCTCTTCCTTTGTCCTTTCATCACTAATTTCTCTCTAGGCCCTTCACCTTCTCGTTATCTTTTGCTCTTCATCTGCTAAAAGGTTGTTTGGGTTTTTTTTTCCCCTCCAGTGTGCCCCTTTTTGCAGTCTGTGTCAGTGGTTGCACCCGCAGTTTTTATTCCTCAGCCTCATCCCCATTAGCAGGTTTTGACTGCGGTGTGTCGGTGTTTCTAGAGATCACTCGAGGCCGAATATTTACCACGCGCATCAAATACAGTGCATGGGCATGTCAGACCTCAGAAGCAGGAGTGCCTCTTTGCTGTGTCCTTAAGCTCTGCTTAACAGTGTGTGATGAGACAGGAGCATTTTCCAGCCTTAACGATTCAGTGATTGCGGACCGCAGCCTGAACACTGGGACAGGATGGAAGTGGTGCTGCTGTGGGTAACACGCAGCAGGGACTGTCATCATAAGCAGCCCCTGGAGCACACATCCAGTGCAAGATGCCTCTTGAGCACAGTTCACTGCTGAGCAGTTCTTAAAGAAACTATAGGCAGGGTGTCTTCCTTGGAGTCTTAACTACAGTGACTGTCAAAGTAACACCTCTCGGTCTATTTATCTTGAACCAAAAATTTGTTCCGGGATAGCTGCTTTGTGTCATTTCACTGTTTGGATTATTGACGTAATCCTGTGTTGGAGCTCCAAGTAGCTGAGTGTTTGACTGAATTATTTGTTTCAGCAGTTTTTAGCGCCGTATGTGTTTTGCATATGGTACCGTATTCCTCTGTTTAAAATACTCTCTATGCCATCACAGTAAGACATAAACAACATTCTGAGTTCAATATATCTTTCTATAATTGCTGTTTATATCTCCTTTTTCCTTAGTAGCCACGATGTCAAATAAGGAGGTGAAGGCAGCGTTGAAGAGTGCTAGAGATGCAATACGAAACAAAGAATATAAAGAAGCCTTAAAACATTGCAAGGTAATTATTGGTTTTTTACTCGGAAGGTAAGTTTTTTCTTTTTTTGCACATTTTGTTTGCTGTTTCCATGCCCCTACAGCTGTATAGTAGTGCAGAGTGTGGAGTACCTTATCAATGTAATAGTTGAGATTGATACTCAGATTTAACTTAATTGATTGCTCGTGTACCTTGCCCACATGTAAACTTTTGTTCCCTTTCCCTTTTGTGTTGCTTATATGTGGCAATAAGAATATTAAGTCTAGAACAATACTGATAAAATCCACTTCTAATCCAGACCTCAACAGGAGTGCTTTAATTGCTGAGCTATAGATGTGGTTACAGGTAGAATAGTTCAGATACAAAGCATTCTCTGTCATGAAAAGCTGACGTTGCCAATCTTGGCCTTTTCCTGAGAATTACTTAACTTCTAATATTAACGTATAGAATAATTCATCAGATAATGATAAAATTCAACATATGGCTCTCATTCATCAGTTTCCCTTCAAATTGTTTATTCCTAGGCAGTCTTGAAGCAAGAAAAAAATAACTACAATGCTTGGGTATTTATTGGCCTGTCAGCAGCTGAGTTAGAGCAGCCTGATCAGGCCAAAGGAGCATACAAGAAGGCTATTGAACTTGAACCAAACCAGTTACTGGCATGGCAGGTACGTGGATGATGTCCAGGTTCACTTTTTTCCATCCCTAAAAAGTGTCTCTACGGAGTGGAGTGTAGGAACAAGCAGAGCTGAGACTTGTGTCATGTCTCCTTGAGGCCCTTAGCTGCACTCGAGCTTCAGAGCAGCTGAGGTTTGTATTATTTGTGTGTCTGAAGTAAAGCCACGGGTGGCTGCCTGTGTGTAGCAGGGTGAACTGCAGTTTATGTATGTTTAAGTAAGCGTAGAGTACTTATCAGTGAAACATGCAGGGAGAAGATGAATTGAGACAGAGAGAGTAAATTCATCCATTCCACGCTTAGGAATTTCCATGCTCGTAGATCAGGGAACATTTGACAATGCTTCTCTCATAGGAGAGAAAAAGTTTTCTCTAGTAACTTATTTTTGTAGTGTCCAGCATCAGGTGGATCATTACTGAGTTTTGCTACTCTTACTTAAAAAACAGCAGTATACACTGAAACCAGCTGTGTGCTGGGTGGGTGGTGTGTGCATGACAACTGTGACAGTAGATAGTTACAACACACTTGTGTTTGGAGACTTGTGAAGCATGAGGTTGCACCTTAGGCCCGTCTCTCGTATTTTTCTACGGTGGTAAGGTTTGTAGTACCCTCAATACAAACACCTCTTTAAAGTGTAACTGTTGATGCCCGATTCCAAGGTACATTGAAATTTCCTCAGTTCTGCCATCAGATTGTGACGTTCTGTTCCTATACAGGATGGTGTGACACATGGTTACAGATCTTTATCATATGACTTAGCGTGCTTTATATATACATATGTATTTATATTTATAAATATATAATATCTATTATTCAGACAGGACTGTGTGATATACACAAGCTTCAAACAGTTGTTGGTGTTAAAGTGAGGAAAGGTTTTAGTTTAAAATAAGTTGATTCAGAAGACTCTACAGAAATACCAACATACATTCTGCTCAGAGGTTACTACGTTAACACTTGACCCCACTGAAGGCAACAGAATAATTTTTGTACGCAGAACTTGCAACGTTCTCATAACTGCTGACAAAATCATACTTACTTTTTATGTTTTATTTTTTTAAGGGACTAGCAAATTTATATGAGAAATCCAACCAAACAGATGTCAAAGGAGACTTGGCAGATGTTTACCAAAAGCTCTTGGAACTCTATGAAAGGTAAATTAATTATCTCAGTCTAAGATTAAGGTAAATTAATTAATTCAGTCTAAGATTTCTAGTTCAGTGAATGCCATTGCTGATAAACAAGATGGAGTATTTATTTCTTTAAAGCCTTGTCACTTCAGTGGCTCAGTGATTGTTACTATGGTTTTCTGTGCCTGTGTAATGTTTCTTCATCCTGTCCCTCTTGACAGGGCAAAAATTCTTGGAATCATTGAGCTTGAGGTTAGTAGTTTAGAGAGTTCTGTTACCATACATCCCCTGTCGAAACTCACTGCCTTGAAGCATTTAGCTCTGACAGTTCATTCTTTGCATTAATAAATAGGTTTTTTTGGGTTTTTTCCTCTTCTTTAAGATGACAGAATATCTGTCATCTGATTCATGCAGGTTCAGTTCTAAACAAATCTAGCTCTCCGCTGTCACTGTAGCTGACTGGGGTGTTTGATTTGTTTCCTTAACTGGAAAGTTGTTCAAAAAGAAAAGTACAATCCCTCAAAGTAGTTTTTTTCTTTTTTTAAACTCAGTTACAGCGGCAATGAGTAAAACTTTCAGGGCAATCTGTGGTATTTGTTCTAAATATTAGTTCGACGGCTGAAACTTCTAAAAATTATTTGTCAGAAGCTGGAAAACGTACTATTTTATGGGTAATTTAGCTTATTTGTGTGCGGTTTTCTCCTTTCTAGTGGTGACAAACAGAAATGGTGTGATGTGTGTAACAAGCTTGTGGAACTGTATCGCCAGGAAAAGAAATATTTAGAGGTAGGTTGAGTACGTTTCTCATTAGAAAAGAGAAAGTAATTTCCATTTGATCAGAACTAACTACATTTCATCAGGGAATCTGCAGGTTTTTGAGGTCACAAACCACTGAAGATCTCCTTGGGGACCACAAACAGGAAAATTGACTTTAACTCTGTCCCTTTGTTTTCCACTGTGTAAGACTTGGGTGAAATCTGTTAAACTGAAGCAGCTTCACAAAGAACGTCAACGTACAGGCTGAAAGGTTGGAACATCCTCCTTCTGTTTTACTTCTAGGAGGCCAGTGTGGTCCCCAGTGCACATTTACATGCAGTAGGTGTGCGTGAGGTGTCCTCTGCCCAGTTTGGACAGTTCTGGGTGTCTTGTTAGCCCTTCACTGGTGTGGGGATCCCTCCCTAGACTGTCGCTGATCCTTCATGCCAGAGGGTGAGGTGGGGTTCATCTGCAACCTTAACTCCACAGCTGGTGGCAGAAGTAGCTGTGGCTCTAGTCAGCGTACCACGAGGTGGAGCTGTTAAATGCCTGAGTGGTTCAACAGTGACATTGAAGCCTCTTTGTATGCCAGTTTCTGAAACTAAATTCAATGCCAATAGCTTCGTGTATGAAGGAGGACTTGCTGTATGGGCAACAGGAAACCACAAGTTAGGCCTCAGGGTCCTACTGAGTTCTGGAATGGACTACTGCTGATCTTCTGCTTCTGTTCATAGTGCTTTAGATCCTACAGGACTCTCATATTTTCTTCAGAGTTTGTTGGAGGACTGTTTAGGTCTATTTTTACTGCCGATTTCCTCCAGGAACCAGAGTCAGAATTCATACTCTGGATGTTGCTTCCCTTATTTACTTCCCTTCTTTCCCTTATTTTACGTTAGAAGGTGGGCAGGTCCCACACAATGCTCTGGGACTTGTTATTGCTTTACTCAGAAAACACATAAATATGGCTTGTTGCTTAAACATGACTCTGCTGGCTGTCCTAGTGTGATAGTGTTGACAGTCATTGGAAAACACGCATCGGACCTCTGGTTCTTCAGAGTGACAGCACAGTTCATTTGTTCCCATTGACAGGTGGCTGAAACATGGCAGAAACTCATACAAATGAAGCAGGAAGAAGGTGCAGAAAAAGCAGAGCTTCATCAGCTTTGGAAGAAGATGATCAAGTTACTGAAGGACAGTACAGAGAAGCAGGATAATAAGACTGAGCAGTCGGTAATGCTTCTCACTTCTACTCGTCTAGATATTGTATGTGTGGACAGTGCAGCCAGACTTCAAATGAAGCCTTAAAAACCACGCAAACCTTGTGACTGTTTGTCTCATGGTAGACCTGTGACTTTTTGTTCAGTGGTACTAAACTTCTCAGGAAAAGGTGGGTGGTTTTACCTTCTGACAGGAACAGAGAGGGTGCAGCAGCCCAAGATGGGTTGTAATATAGCACCCAAACTCAAGGCAGTCATCCTGGAACTGCCTCCTAAGTTCTGTGGGATTCCAGGTTTGCCCTGTAGCACAGTGATGCAATGTTCTACCTTTGCATGCTACAAGAAGCATCACTCATAAGCTTTGATAGTGTGGTGGGTGGACTCTGGCTGGATGCCAGGTGCCCACCATAGCTGCACTATTACTCCCCTTCTTCAGCTGGACAGGGGGAGAAAACAGAGTAAAAAACCTTGTGGGTCAAGATAAGGGCAAGGAGAGATCACTCACCAGTTACCATCGTAGGCAAAATAGACTCAACTCAGGGAAATTCATTCAATTTATTACCAGTCAAAATCAGAGCATGATAATGAGAAACAATGCCAAATCCTATAACACCTTTCCCCCACCCCTCAGGCTCAGTTTTATTCCTTGTTTTCCTGCTGCCCTGATTAGTGCAGGGGAATAGGGGTTGCAGTCAGTTCATCACACGATCACACGGTGTCTCTACTGCTCCTTCCTTATGTAAATTGAATATGCATAAGTCCACGGGCCCTGATGAGATGCACCCAAGAGTGCTGAGCGAATTGGCTGATGTTATTGCCCTGCCACTCTCCATCAGTTTTGCAAAATCATGGCAAATGGGAGAGGTGCCGGAGGACTGGAGGAAAGCCAATGTCACTCCAGCCTTCAAAAAGGGCAGGAAAGAGATTCCAGAGAACTATAGACCAGTCAGTCTTACCTCCATCCCTGGAAAGATAATGGAGAGGCTCATTCTGGAGGCTATCTCTAGGCACATGGAAGATAAGAAGGTTATCAGGAGTAGTCAACATGGATTTACCAAGGGGAAGTCATGCTTGACTAATCTAATAGCCTTCTATGATATTGTGACTGGATGGCTAGATGCAGGGAGACCAGTGGACATAGTCTATCTTGACCTTAGCAAGGCTTTTGACACAGTCTCCCATAACATCCTTGTGGAGAAGCTCGGGAAGTATGGGATAGAAGAGCAGGTAGTAAGATGGATTAGTAACTGGTTGGACAATAGAATCCAGAGAGTGGTGGTCAACGGTGCCAAGTCCAGCTGGAGAGCTGTAACCAGTGGAGTCCCCAGGGATCAGTGCAGGGCCCAGTCCTGTTCAACATCTTTATCAATGACATTGATGGCAGGACAGAGTGTCTGCTCAGCAAGTTTGCTGGTGACACAGAACTGGGAGGATCGGCAGATGCACCTGAAAGCTGTGCGGCCATCCAGCGAGACTTGGACAGGCTGGAGAACTGGGCAGGGCAGAACCAAATGAGGTTTAACAAGGATAAATGCAGAGTCCTGCATCTAGGTAAGAATAATAAATTACACCAGTACAGACTGGGAGGTGATCTGCTGGAGGGCAGTCTTGTGGAGAAAGACTTGGGAGTCCTGGTGGACAACAAGTTCTCCATGGAGCAGCAATGTGCCCTTGTGGCCAGGAAGGCCAGTGCTATCCTGGGGTGTATCAAGAGGAGCGTGTCCAGCAGATCGAGGGAGGTTCTCCTCCCCCTCTACTCTGCGCTGGTGAGACCTCACCTGGAGTATTGTGTCCAGTTCGGGGCTCCCCAGTTCAAGAGAGACAGGCATCTGCTTGAGAGAGTCCAACGGAGGGCTACGGGGATGATCCAGGGACTGGAGCACATGCCTTATGAGGAGAGGCTGAGACACCTGGGGCTCTTTAGGCTGGAAAAGAGAAGACTGAGAGGGGATTTGATAAATGTTTATAAATATATGAGGGCTAAGTGTCAAGAGGAAAGGGACAGCCTCATCTCACTCGCGCCTTGTGATAGGACTAGGGGGAATGGATATAAGATGGAGCACAAGAGGTTCCACCTTAACATGAGGAGGAACTTCTTTACAGTAAGGGTCACAGAGCATTGGAACAGGCTGCCCGGAGAGGTTGTGGAGTCTCCTTCTCTGGAGATTTTCAAAACTCACCTGGATGCGTTCCTGAGTGACCTGTGTTTGTGTAGATTAGGTTGTAGGGTAGATGAGGTTGTAGGGTAGCTTATATGATCCTGCCCTGGCAGGGAGGTTGAACTCGAAGATCTCCAAGGTCCCTTTCAACCCCTAACACTGTGATTCTGTGATTCCTCCTCACACTCTTCCCTGCTCCAGAATGGGGTGCATCCATGGGAGACAATCTTCCATGAACTCCTCCAGCATGAGTCCTTTCCATGGGCTGCAATTGTTTACAAGCTGCTCCAGTGCAGGTCCCTTCCATGGGGTGCTGCAGTCCCTCAGGAGCAGACCACTCCAGTGTAGGTCCCTGTGGGGTCACCAGTCCTGCCAGCAAACCTGCTCCAGCGTCAGCTCCAGTCTGCACAGGGCCACAGGTCCCACCAGGAGCCTTCTCAATTGTGGTCTCTCCATGGGGATCTCAGCCTCCTTCAGGGACTTCCACCTGTTTCTCCATGGGGTGCAAGTGTAGTTTGACTCCACCATGGACCTCCACGTGCTGCCAGGGGACACTTTCTCACCATGGTCTTCACCATGGGCTGAAGGGGCATCTCTGCTCACACCCATGGAGCGCCTTCTCCCCTCCACCTTCACTGACGTTGGTGTCTGCAAAGACATTTCTCTCACATGTTTCACTCCTCTCTCCCAGATGCAGTCGTGCCTTTTTATTTTCCCTTACCACTTCTTAAATCTGTTACCCCAGAGGCACTTCCACCATCACTGATGGGCTCAGCCTTGGCCAGCAGTGGATCTGCCTTGGAACCAGCTGGCATTGGCTCCACTGGACATGATGGAAGCTTCTGGCAGCTTCTCTAGGAAGCCACCCCTGCAGCTCTCCCACCCCTGCAGCTCTCCCACTTCCCTGACTGTGCCACACAAACCCAACACAGATGCTTTTCAAAACAAGAAATCCCCTCTCTGCTTTCCTCTGGGATAGAAGAGGTAGCTTTCTGCTGTTTTTCCATTTCCTTGTACCTCGTCTTTACCCTAGGTAGCAATGTCTTGGTTCAGGTTTTCTTTTCTCCTATAGATTTTAATCTCTCACTTAGGACTGAGTGTCAAAGCTAATTGGAACAAACGTAGCAATCATGAGTTGTACTGACCCAGTGTTCTTTGTGGCCAAAGCTAATTTTGTTTGGTCTGATTTATCGTTCTTGCAAGATGAACCTCCAGCAGAAAGGGTGGAAATTTTTCATCCCCAGTCTGGCTGATAGCAGCTCTCCAGAAAGGTAGAAAATATAATTTGAAATCATTTGGGGCAGGAGAAAATTGAATCTGTATCTCTACTTTTTTGGGAAGGCATAAGAGCTACTGTAGAAAAGAGGTGCTGCAGGCAGCAGGGAACAAGTTTAAGAGAGAAAAAAATGTTGCAGAAATAACCAGGAACGGGTTTTAGATGCAAAGCTACAGTCTGCTTCACTGCAGTTTTGAGTAAAGCACCTGAACCTGGAAGGATGTGGTGTTGAAGGCGATGTCCTGTTCAGTATTTCACTTGTGACAAGCTGTGGGCATCTTTTTATTTAGCATTCTTGTTTGGTAGCCTGCACTCCCTGGTGCCTGTGTTTCCCAATATATAAGGAGTCAAAAAAATCCCCCCTAGATTTCTAGACCAGAGCAGGGAGCTGACTAACCATAGAGGACAGTGACCTTTGTTTTGTGGTACCAAGTCCTTTGACCTGGGATTAGGTGTGGAGAAGAATCTATGGCCTTTTTTCTTCCTTGTACCCATCGTGCTTTATGAAACAGTATATTACAGCTCCATCTTGTAATAGATAGTTAATGTGCTTTGGAGTCTCTCTGAGTTCTACTTCATGATAAGGAACTTGCTTTGTGACTTTCTCTGGTCGCAGTACCGGAGTCCTTCCCATGGCTGCAGTTCTTCACGAACTGCTCCAGTGCTGAGCACTTAATGAGTAGGATCCAGGTAATGACATGTTAACTATCCACTTATCTACAGAAGGGCTGGAAGGCATGTCCTGTGAGGAGCAGCTGAGGACACTGAGTTTGTCTAGTTTGGAGAACACGAGGCTGAGGGGTGACCTCATCACTGTACAGCTTCCTCAGGAGGCGATGTGGAGATGGAGGTGCTGGTCTCTTCTCCCTGGGATCCAGTGAGGGGATATGTGGCAGTGGCTCAGCACTGTGCCAGAGGAGGTTCAGACTGGACATCAGGAAGCATTTCTTTTCTGAGAGGGTGGCCACATGCTGGAACAGGCTTCCTGGAGATGTGGTCGATACCCCAAGTCCATCAATGTTGAGGAGGCACTTGGACAATGCCCTTAATAACATGCTTTAACTTTTAGCCTTTATTAACATGCTTGAACTTCTGATCAGCCCTGACTTGGTCAGGAAGTTGATCTAGATGATTGTTTCAGGTCCCTCTCAACTGAAACCATCCATTCTGTGAAGGTAACATTTTCCTGAAGTCATTGTTTGTGGAACTCCTCATTATTTCTTATTTCAGCTTGTGACTGCATTTGAACATGCTCTGAGCTCTGCTGATCCTGTTCCTGGTGAGGACCACCAGAGTCTTTCTAAGGACTTTATTCAGTGCTTGTCAAAGGTAAGGTTATGTTAATCTGTGTTGGTCAGTGAATAGCTTTAATATTCCATGTAGAATAATTCACACAAATAACCATTTCTCTTCTTCCTTTCAAGTTTCCTCATGAAACGGCTAGGTTGGAAAAGGCCTGTAATGACATGATGGCTTTGTATCCCACTGACAGTTATCCTGTAGAAGTGCTTTGCTTGCACTTCATTCAGTCAGGTGAGTAGGATGGATTTAGACATCTTGAGGTCTTAAATTTTTTCTTTTACAGCTAGTTTTGTGACAGTCTTTTTACAAGATTTTACCCTTCACAACCCCATGGAAGTGTGCTATTTACTTTTATGTTGTACTTCTGCCTGTCTGGAAATGAAAAGTGTTTAGGCCTGTGATATGCTAATTCCTAGCTCTGTAACTGGTTGAGGACTGTAAACTGGAAAAAAATCTTCTATGAGTTAAGTCCAACCCTGGCATTGTACGAACCTGCAAAGACAGAATGCCTTATTAAACTCAAAAGCAGGCTGTCCAGATAAATGAAGGCTAGAGGAAGGACTGGAGGTTGTTAACCAGTGCCCCAAGGGTGGGCTACATTTAGGTTATTCCAGACACAGAAAATCTCTCTTGGCAAAAAGAAAAAAAAACCCAAAGTTTTGTGGAACTTTCTTCAAAAGAATGCCTGGTGAATAGTGGACAAACAGATCTGTTTAGATATTTGTTCGAAGTAGAAAAGGAAAATCTCAGGAAAAAAACCCAAACAAACGTGGGGTGTTCAATACTACAGGGGTCTGGGAGTCTGCTGTTGCTGTCCTCAGTAGTTCACTGCACAACATGGCAATAGTGTTGGACACTTTCTCAGCATTTTAAAAGAAAACTGCTAAATTCTGGTCTTTCATTTAATTGTTTAAGGCATCAGAATTTGACTTTATTTGTTTTTAAAACGAGGGAAGAAAATCAGGGAAAAAACCTCTCTGGTTTATATAAAGAATTTTCAGCATAAGTAGGAAGGAATGCCTTTTCCAGTTTTGAAGGTAAGCTTTGTGGAATAATGTAGCAACATAAGAGAGAATTTCTCACTTTGATTGGGAAGGGTGAAGGCAAATGTGCCCCAGACTCTCATTTCCACACAAGAATGCTTCACATTTTGGAGAAACATGCAGAAACTGATTTCCAAAGGAAAAAGAGATCTGGCTGGCACAGTTGTTCTATACTAATGCTCTGACAACATCTCACCATCCCACAGCCATCTTGGGGTGGGGAGGATGATGCTTAGGTTTCAGTAAGGCTGTTTGTTTATATCTGAGTCATCCCAACCACAGCATAGTCCTTCATGCCCCAAACTGGTGGGCTTGTAATCGAAATGCGTTATTAGTCACCTTTACCAAATGCAAATCAAAGGCAACCTTTATGTCACGTGAGTCCATAAGTTTTATTAAAGAAAGCAGTCGTTCAAAGACTGTTGCTCCAAGTCACAACAGTTACTTTAAGGAAGGACTGCCAAGTCTACAGTCATAGCTAAATGCAAATGTAAAAATTCAGTGGCATCAGTTAAAATTAAGACAAGACATTTGATGATGTGGTTTCATGGCAAGGCTGTTCCAGCAAGCCTGTCACAGCAAGTTTGTAGGTTCACAAGGTCTACTTTAAAAGGAAATTATTTTGATTTCTTTGAGGCAGATTTTGATGTGGGCATTCAGCTGGGCTTATGTGAAAAGCACATGAAGGAATGATGTTTTTATTAATAGAATATATCTGTGGAAATTTAACACGAGTGGTTACAAATTCAGGTTTCAGAATGAGAGTTCATTTTGTCTGGTGACACTGATTATTGAGATTACTGCTGGTTTTTGAGTTTGGTTTTTGGGGTGGGAGGTAATAAGGATGTAGTACCTTTCAAAGAAAGTTTAGTTAAGAAACATGTTACACTGAGCTCAAAAGATAAGGGTTGTAATTATGCAGATGAGGTATGCTGTTGCATTTTTGTTTTATCTACAACTACGAAATGTTTGTTTTTCTGAAACCAGGCTCTTTGTCAGAAGAGGCCCTGCACTGCTTTTCTAGGCTTTTGGAGATGGACTCAAGTAGTGCTCCAGGCATCATTGGGTTTGGTATCAAATGCCTTGAAGAAAAGAAGTACAAAGAGGCTATTAAGAGTCTTACTGAAGGTAAGCATGTAATATGAGGTGTAATTACTTTATAGCTTGAACACCAGCTAGTTCATGCTGGATGTTTTGGGAGTCTCACATTTGCAGAGTATTTTGCCCGTTCTAAGATCACCTAGGTTTAAAAAGGGCGCTCAACAGTTTCTCTGATTGGCCATTGACATTTTTTTAAATACAGCTTTTAAGAGGAGGAACTTCTTCACTGTGAGAGTGACAGAGCCTGGCCCAGGCTGCCCAGAGAGGTTGTGGAGTCTCCTTCTCTGGAGACTTTCCAGACCCACCTGGCTCTGTTTGTGTGCACTCTGCCCTGGGTGACCCTGCTCTGTCAGTTGGGTGGGACTCAATGATCTCCAGAGGACCCTTCCAACCCCCACCATTCTATGATTCTGTGGTCTTGCTGTTATGGAAGTGGTAAAGCTCTTTGAAAATGATTCATAAGTATAGTAGTGAAAAAATAGGACTCTCCACTCTGTGCTAGCCATGGAAAAAGCAAAATAGCTTATTGAGAAAACTGGGTAAAGAAGTGGGATTGAAGTGATCAGGAGTCAGTCAGGTTCTGCTGAGATATGCTGTGTCCTTTCACCCAGGTTAGAATAAGATTGTTTCTGAAACTGAATTTCAGAATGTTCTCTAAGATATGCTGCAGTGGCTTACACACAGTGGAATAACATGTCTGGCCTGAAATCTGAAATCAAAATTTTAGGTGCTTAAGAGGAAAAACTCTTCCATGGCAAGCAAATTCTTCTGTCTTAAAAGCCATTGTATGTTTTGACAAAACACACAGCCTGTTTCTGACAAAATATACATCTTCCAGATAACTTTATTCTTTTGCTCTTCTGTGTAATGCTCTGCTCACGAAGGGGAGAATGCAAAGGGCAAGGCTCTTGCTACTTTGTGTGTGTAAATGTAAAAAGCTTGGAAATAATGTCTTTCCCTGCACGTCAAGTGTTTGCATTTTAAGCATTCAAACTTCAAGATGTTATTTAGCAGGAATACGTACATATCTCAGAAGGCTTGAATTAATTTTTGTTACTGAATCTTTATTTAAGACAAGTTGATCAGGAAGTTTCAAGGGGACATTTGCCTTTATTTTTTTTTTTTTTTTTTGCCATCTTGAAGTCCTACTGGCCTCTTTTGGTTCCTGAGAAGAACTTTATAAAGCAGTCTGCAGGCAGCTGGTGTTAATGTCTGATCAAAGTGAAGGACTTTTTTCTCTCTTCTGTAACAAAAGTGCACCTTAGGGCAATGTTGTATATCTCCTCACTTTTTCCTCTCTTTCTTTCCAATATATGAAATGTTATATGTGAAATTAAGCCTGTGTGCTTCTTAGTCCTTGCCTTAATGCATGGACGCCTGCATGTCTAAACCAGTTTAAAATAGGGGAGAGAAAAAATTACCTGCTAGTCTTATTGATTGGCAATGTGTGTTTGATGGTGTTGCATGGCAATATAGCAGCTGCCAGCTGCAGTGCTTTTGCAGCTTTTGCAGCAACTTCTCCTAGTGCCTTTTTTTAAACTCTTCTTTTACTAGGTTTGCAGAAGACCAGCCGGTGTCCAGCAGCGTGGCGTTATTTGGCAGAGGCACAGATAAAAATTCACAAGCACAGGGACGCTGTCCTGTCATGCAATCAAGGTAACTGCCCACTAATTGAAGGAGCAACTGAAGAGGTACAGTGCTTTATGTAGTCCGGGTGATGTGGCCTTTGCATGGTAGGTCTGAGTTAGCAGCAGGCTCATGGCTTGTGTTGGTGTCTCCTGCTTCTCTTGGTTGATGACACCTGAAAAGCATCTTATGCTGCATAGTCTCAGGAAAAGAGAAAATCCTTGGCCAGAATAAGAGCCAGACAGCTGTCTGATGGTTAATATTGAGGTTTGCATATTCTAATATGCTTCTTCAGTTGGTGGTTAACCAGTTCTGTCAAACAGCAGATAATTGGCTGATGGCATCTTAGTGCGTTCAGAAGACTGCAGCCAGCAGGTCAAGGGGGGTTCTTCTACCCTTCTGGCCTGGGGAGGCTACCTCTGTGGTATTGGCTCCAGTTCTCCAGTTCACAAGAGACAAGGAACTACAGGAGAGAGTCCAGCAGAGGCTACCAAGATGCTGAGGGGCCTGGAGCATCTCTGTGCTGGGGCCAGGCTGAGAGCCCTGGGGCTGTGCAGCTGGAGAAGAGCAGCCTGAGAGGGGAGCTGAGCAATGCTGAGCAAGAGCTAAAGGGCCCCGGGGAGCAAGAGGATGGGCACAGACTCTGCTCAGTGGTGCCCAGGGACAGTACAAGGGGCACTGGGCACCAACTGGAAGCCAGGAGGTTCCCCCTGAGCAGGAGGAGCAAGTTGTTTGGTGTGAGGGTGTGGGAGGCTGTGCCAGGCTGCCCAGAGAGGCTGTGGAGTCTCCTTGTCTGGAGAGATTCCCACCCCGGCTGGACCCTGCGCTGCTGGGCCCCTGCTCTGGGTGCCCCTGCTGGATGGAGCAGGGGGGTCAGACAAGGTGTTCTCCAGAGCTCCCTTCCAGCTGCCTCCATGTGTCTAAACTGAACAGAGCCGTTATCTGATGGTTATAAATGAAGGGGCAGCCAAAGCGGATTTTTTCTCTGACAGAGAGAAATGCAATAAAAAAACTTACGAAAGACTTTAAGAGATGAAAGCATGCAGACCTGGCTAAACAGTCATGGGAAGTTATCAAAAGCAAGGGGAAACACTTGTCAGTGAGGGAGATCGAAAAGGCCTACAAATTTGGACAGAGGAAATGTGAAAAGAGAGTGACATAGGTAGAAAGAAATCTACTGCAGAAAGAATGAAAGCAAGATGATTCTTTTCCCATCTGCGTTCAGCATAGAAGAGCCCAGAGTGACTTCCACAGCATCACCCTTCTTTTCAGGGGATTCATCAAACAACTTCTCTGTGCTTATAGCCTTGGCAGAAGTTGCTATAAAACAAGACAAGAAAAATTAGCATTAAGGAGCATGTGAGCTGTCAGGGGCAGGGTGCAGGAAGAACCACAAAACCACGGTTGATAAATAAAAAGTAAATTTATTCTTGTTACCTCACCAACCAGGGGATCTCTGCAGCAGCACCCAGGCAGAGGCAGGTGAGCAGGGTCATGGACACCGTGGAGCTCAGTCCCTGCTCGAGAGCAAAAGAGTTTCCCAACGTGCTGCTTTCTTCTGTCTGTAAGGGATTCTTTCAGGTGTGGTTTCCCACTGCGCTTAGATCTGTCCCCCAGCAGGGCAGGGATCTCGGGCATGTTCAATAAGGTGCCTCTGAGTCCTTCACAGACCTGTGTTGTATAAACAGAGATGTTCTACTTGTCAAGCATGCAAAGTTGAGCAACAATTAGTGCGATATAGGTGGTTTTCAACACCCCAGCTGCAAGTCACAATCCTCCTCGCCAGTCTTCTGTTATTTTCCTGCAAGGAGCTATGAGAGACCAACCTGAGAATTGACCAAGGAACATAAATATGATATTGCTCAAGTACTAAGGGAGTTATGTAATTGCTTACTTAAACTGTCTTGGCACCCAAATGCTTGGAGGTAGATAGCGTGACTCTTTAAAAAAGTCTCCTAGGAAATATCAGGGAATCCACTGACAAGTCTGATATGTTTAGTGGTTGAATTAATTAAAACTGAGAGAACAGGGTTAGGGAATTTACATAGGAAAAAATACTCCAGGGGATAGACAGCATGGGTTTTGTAAGGTAAAGTTCTTTTTTTTTTTTAAGGACACTGTGAGCATGTGGATAAAGAAGATGTGATACAATCTTCTCTTGATTTCCAGGTGGTAATCAATCTCTTACAGGACTGTGACGGAAACGAAGCAACCTTGGATAAAGAAGTAGAGTTGTACCATTGAGTGTTTTTTGTCAGTTTTAATTAAGTCAAAAGCTAGAGCACAGCATAATAACATCTGCTTTCAAGCTGAAAGGAGGTGTCCCTGATGTTTTCACTGATCCCTGTGTTGTTCATCCTCTTTTCTAGTGGGAAGGTTACAAAGTTTGCTACTATTCAGAGCAGACTGCAAAACTCTTAAGAGGAGGTTACCACAGTGGGTAACTGGGTGGTAAAATAATGATTAAAATTCCACAGTCCTAAATGCAGAACCATGCAGCTGTGGAACGAAGTGTCCCCACAAAGCTATCCTGCAGTCTTGTTGAGGTCTTGGGAACAGTGTTTCTCTCTGTAGTTCCTTTTCTGGTTTCCCTTGATGAAAGTTTTCTCTTGTCAACAGCTCTTGATGCTATTGGAACTGCTGGGGGTCCCAGTCCTCAGTGGAAGAACCGCGTCCTTCAGCTGAAAGCAGAGGCTTTGATTAAAATAGCTGCTGCTGCTGCTGCAGAGGAAGCCCTTAAAGCACTTGAGCAGGTATTTTCATTGACTAGAATGTTTTCTTTTTTTAATTTATTTTGAAAAGTGCTATCATCTTTCTGTACTAGAAACTCAAGCTGTGTATTTCTCCCCTAGCATTCTTTTTACATTCTGTGTGGTTTAGACAACTCCTGCCAGCTATGATGCAACCCAAACACTTCTTCCTCCTCTGGTTTTTTTTTTAGGCTTTGCTACAACTTCACTCCCAATTCTAATTTCAGAAGGTGTCGCTTTTGACCTTGTCTGGTCTTGCTCAGTGCTGCTGGGTTCTTGCTAATTCTATGGCTGGTTTTCATCTTATTTTGAATTACTGTCAGAATCCTACTCCCCGTGTCCTTCGTTCTCTTGTCATCAGACATGAACAACAGCATATTACTTTAAGATGGAATAGTTAAGCTTTAAGCAAAAGTTATTCCCCTCTTTTTTGTCTCACAGTTCCGTTCTTTGCTGTTTAGACTTCTTTCTGTACCTTTGTCCTTTCTGCCTGTTCTGTATTGAAATCATTCTGGCTAAGGCTTTTCAAGGGTTTTCTACCTGAATGTTTTCTTGCATTTATCTTCATTCAGTCTGCCTGCTTTTCACACCTTTTGATTTTTTTTAATCTGGGGAGGGATAACTTGGTTGTGTCTATTTCTTGTTTTTCTAGATTGAGGATGCAAGCAGTGATCCAGTGGTTTTAGCTATCAGAGGTCAGGCTTATCTAAACAAAGGTTTAACGGATCAGGCTTCCAAGGTCGGTGCTGTATGGTCGTTTCTGTCTGCTAAGTGTAATTCGTGGTTTCATAGAGGAAATAACAAGGGAAGAATGACCTCCTTTTGCAGATTTCACAAGAGCTTCTGGTGTCCCACCCTGATCTGGCTGAGTCCCATGCTCTAGAAGGCTTCATCCATTATTCCCAAAAAAACTATGAACAGGCAGAAAGAAGGTAGAGTTTTGGTTTTTTTTCTTTCTTTCTTTCTTTCCTCTATTAGGGAAATGGGGTGGGGGGTGGGGAATAGAATATTGTGGTTTGCAGCTGTTGAGAATTTGTCTGATCTGACCTCTGTTGCTTTCATTTAGTTTCCTAAACGCTATTGAAAGGAAGGCTGAAACCGCAGAGTATCACCAGTACCTGGGGCTCACATACTGGTTCATGAGTGATGAGACAAGAAAAGACAAAGGAAAAGCACTCACTCAGTTCTTGAAGGTAAACAGTGCTTTAACTATTCATGCAGAACTAGAGTCTTCCTAGATCAGAAACCAAGTATGGGAAATACACTGACTGTAATGAGAATATTCCACTCGCTACCATTGGCAAGCCTCCAAACCTGGTAAACCAAGTTCAGCTGTGCAAAAACCCATTGCAGGGAGCTGTGCAGTTACCTGGAATCTCCCTGCTTCTGTTTTCCTCTTTGCATCTAATACTTCAGGCCTTTAATTTAGCAAATGTAGAGGTGATTCTTTCAGTCTTCTCTCCTTGAGGGCTCCAGAGGGCCCTTCCAACCCTTCACCACTCTGTGGTTCTGTGATCTTCTGTCTTTATTTGGAACATGGAAGTATACAAAATAAAGAGTCTAGATGTTGTAAACTCACCACATACCTTTGATAGTATTGGCAACTCAACTCATTGCCTGCTGTCAGCACTTCAGTAACAGCAGCTACATTCTCCAGTAGACTCTGAAGTGAGCAACACTTTTGGTTCTAAACCATTTTATGTGAGTTTTTTTGGGTTTGTTTTGTTTTTTTTTTACTTATTATTTTCAAAGCTGTGTTCTGATGCTTGGACCTGTGAATTTATTAAGTATAAACTGGTCTGCCACGTGTGTCTAAAAAGGAGCTTCAACTTCAGAAAAGACTGGGGTTAATTTTCATGTTATATGGTAAGATTGTGAGCATAATGGTTGAAATGGAGCAGAATATGAAAATGATGGAATGTTGTAAGGAATTGTTCTCTTCTCACACAATGGCCTTGATAGTACTTCGTGTACAAAACGCTTTGTGTCATGAAGTTTGTAGCAAATCCTGCATATATTTAAGTAATCTCTGAAATTTTAAAATATACTTGGGTGTATCACAGAAGGAGATTAATTCAATTGATAAGCAGAGATCGAACAACTAGTTGTCACTGGGCCTGTCCATCAGTATAATCCTTCAAAAAGCTATTTTATTGTGTTCATCTTTCCTTATAGGCTGCAAAATTGGACAGCTACTTGGGAATTGCCTTTTGTTACTTAGGTAACTACTACAAAGACGTTGCTGGAGACAAAAGTAGAGCTCGTGGTTGCTATAAAAAGGCTTTTGAACTGGATGGAACTGATGAAGAATCTGGAACGCTAGCTGTAGACTTAAGCATGGAACTTGGAGACATGGTATTGTACATTCAGGGCTCTGGATTACTGCTGCTTTGTTTTTCTGTTAATTCTGCTCTTTGAGGAATCACTTCAGGTCACCACTGTGTTTGAGAATAAGATCTGAAAACAGATGTTTCCTCATTGCTTATCAGATTTCATAGTTGGACCTGATTCAGTTTTATGCTCCAATTCCAGATGAAAGCTATCTGGGAAGAAGTGTAGGGGAGCTGAACGTAACACTGTAGTCATCACGTATGTGAGGTAGAGGAAGGATTTCTTGCAGTAGGGAGCATGAAGAGAAAGTTAGTTTTGTTTTCATATGTAATTTGTGCCACTTCTCCATCGTCCGCTTCTCTGCTTTCAGGAAAAGCAAACAAAATCGTCAGACCACTTCAAGATTATTTCTTATATTCGTATAAAAAGTTCTTAGGCTGTGATATTACAGAGAAAACATAACCCATGCTTTGACAGACTCTACTGGATGATCTGCAAAGTCAGTGTAACTGTCTGACTTGCTGCAAATACTTGTATCCTTCTCTAGTTCAAAAAAAGAATATTAAAAAGTTAGTTTCTGCTAGTCATCAGGAAGCTGCTGCCTATTTGCAAAGACAGGTATCAGGTATCTAAGATATAATCATGTTTTTAGAAGTGATAATTTCCTCTAATCTGCCACTCAGCCTTGCCAGCTTTGAAAAGCCTCTGTTAACATTTCTTCATTACATCATTTAACAGATTAGAGAGTTTAATGGTTTGCTGGATTAGAGTATTCTTCTTTAACAAGAACTTTGTTCTTTGCTCATATGTATGTTTAATAACTTGGCATTTTTGGTGTATTTTTAGGACACTGCTCTGTCAATCCTGAATGAGGTAACTGAGAAAGCCATCATGGGTACAGCAAAGTGGGCTTGGCTTCGTCGTGGACTGTACTACCTGAGAACTGGCCAGCCATCAAAAGCAGTGCCCGAGTAAGAAAGCTGCTGGTTGTTTTAAATCATTTTCTACAAATCCCAGTCAAACAGTCTTTTGATCTTAGCAAGCTTTGAAAATAAGTTAGCTGATTATAGGGTGGCTTGTGCTAAACAATGGGAGATGGGTCTGAGCAATTGTGTCTATCTTCAGTTCCAGAATTAGCACAATGTAGTCTTTTCAGCATAGCAGTATTCTGTACTAAGAAGCCTGGTGACAGGCCTGTCAGAGACAGCCACGGTACCGCGCTGAATAATGAGCCAACTTGGGTACAATGTCTTAATTTCTATAATGTGCTCTGAAGATGAGAACATCACTGTGCTGTGTTCAAAAGTCCTGTATAATCGAGCATTCGTGTCCTGAGAATATACAACGTAAGAAAATAGCTTTGATTTTGTTAATTTGTATCACCTTTTATTTACATAAATTTATATCTTGTGATCTCCAGCTTGCAGGCAGCTCTCCGGGCTGATCCGAAGGATGCTATCTGCTGGGAGTGTCTAGGGGAAGCTTACTTGAACAGAGGTGGCTATTTAACAGCTCTCAAATCCTTCAGGAGAGCGAGCGAGCTGAACCCGGAGCTCGTGTACAGCATTTACAAAGCTGCAGAAGTTGAGCAGATTCTGGGCAAATACAAAAATGCTATAGCTACCTATCAAGAGATCTTAAAGACGACAGAAGATTATGTGCCAGCACTGAAAGGTAACATGTCAGAACTTGAAAGTGTTAATTCTTTCTCCCTCTACAAGCTTCAGCGGTGCTTCAGTCTTGGGGAGAGGCTCTTGGTGTTTTGAGTTTTGCCTGCATGGAAGGGATAAGGTTGGGTTTTGGGATTATAGAGCACTACAGTCCCCCGTGTGAAGGCTAGTACGTAGTAGTAGTCTGCTAATATCTGAAGTGCTGTTAAATCATGATGCATGGGAATCATTAGTTCTCTTTCAAGTAATTATGAAAGGTAATTATTCCTGTGTAGCTACCAGGCCACTTAGATAGAAGAACTGAAGATAGATTAGAGGGAGACAGCTAACAGTGCTGCAGTTTCACCTGAGCAGTCAAACACTGTCTCAACAGGCAAGGGAGTCAACCTGCCACATGCATTCCCCCCTCTCTGTGTTAACCCTGGTGATTTGGATCCCTCTGAACTACTCCAGGTGATGGAAGAGACCGTAAAGTGTCCTGAGATGTCTCAAAAATGTTAGAGGTAGTGATAGGTAGAGGTCTTCTGTGCATAGCTGGGAGCAGGCAGAAATGGTGGAACTGAAACTTCTTTGTGGTGACAGAACTCTGGTGATTCTCAAAATATATAATATTTGGAGCCTATAAAATGTTGATAGTCACTGGATAACTGATTATTTTACATTCAGTCATTCTCATCCCATACATTCATCTGAAATAGATACTGTTTGCTGCATGGTACTGGTGTGAATTTTTAAGCTATAGAGTGCTGTTCCATGTTATGTAAGGCCTTTTGATTTTTGGCTGAATGTAAGTTGTTTCCTGTAAGACTAAGTCAGAGGTGTTTGGTTACCATTGGAAGAGTAAGTTTTTGTTGGGCAAGAAGGCATCACCTGACTGCAGGAGCAGTTTGCAAAGGAGTTGTGTGTAAGTGTGCACATGTATTTGGGTTTTTTGGTGTCTAGGGGACAGCTGACAGTGTTAACCTGGAATAAAATGCACAGGGGAGCCTGGTGCCAAGGTTTCCCCCCTATAGTTGCCTCTATTTATTCTTTTCTTATATCTCCTGAGTTTTCTCTCATAATCCTCTCATCCTAATCTCTGGTTTGCTAACTCCAGATCCTACTTCAAGTCTTGAAACAGTCTTCACCTTCTTAGAGACTGTTTAATGTTTAGCCTGGTGTGCTCTCTTTTGTGGGATTTCTTGAAACTCTCTGAAATGTATCTCTTGTTCTTTTGGTGCTGTTCTGATGAGTCTAGACTGTTTCTGAATTGAATTGCTTGAAGAATCACAGAATCACAGCATCACTCAGGTTGGAAAAGCCCCTTGGGATCATCATGTCCAACCATCAGCCCTACTCTACAAGTTCACCCCTAGACCACATCCCCCAACACCACATCCAAGTGATGTTTAAGCACACCCAGGGATGGGGACTCAACCATAGAGAACAGAATAGCAGAATAGTCTGCTAGTAGGTGAGAGAATAACTGTGCTTGCTGTTACTTGAATGCAACTTTTTGATGTATTTTAATTTTTTTTTAATAAATAGCATGTTTAGTCTGCCTCTGCTCCAGCATATCTTTTAATGTTTCACTTTGGTGTATAAAATCAACTTTGTTTTTAGATTACAGAGCTTCTTGACATCGGAGAAGCTCATGATATTGTGACTTCTGTGTAGTCAAGGCAGATGCTTAGCAGGGTCAAGATAAAGCTATTTGCCAACATGACTGCTGTGGTTAGTAGTTTGATGTAGGTCCAGGGTATGATAGCATAAGGAAGGTAGCTTCAGAACCGTGAAGATAATGCTGAGAATGAATAGTGTTCGCAGGCAGTGACTTGCTGCCAGACAGAATCACTGCTGCTGCCAGCAGGAGTATAGGCCAAACAGTTATCTTGTTGGTTCCAGGATGCTAGAAATTGTGGCATTAGGTGCAGTTCCCTTTTGAGAGTTGGATTTATTTCTATATGTGGTGGGTTGACCTTGGCTGGACACTTGGTGCCCACCAAGCTGCTCTTTTACTCCCCTACTCAGCAGGGATTGGGGCAGAGGAGAAAATAAGAAGGAAAAATACTTGAGGCTCAATCTAAAGGCAATTTAATAAAACAAAAACAAAGGTTATGTGTGGAAGCAAAAGAAAACAAAAGATTTATTTATTCTCTACTTCCCAACAGCAGGCTATGTCCATACACTTCCCAGGAAGTAGGGCCTCAGTACACATAGACTTACTCCAGAAGGCAAATGTCATCGTAACGAATGCCCCTCCTTTCTCCTCATTTCTCTCAGCTTTTGTTGCCGAGTATTCATATGTTATAGAAGATCCCTTTGCCCAGCTGCCCTGGCGATGCCCCTTCCAAGATCAGCCCACTCCCAGCCTGCTGGATGAGAGGGGAACGCTGACAAAATAACTCTCCTTTTTTTGTCCTCCTTTTCTCTTCCTTTCCCCCCTTGATGCTGCAGAGCATTGCTCGGCTGTAGCCAACACGCTGGTGTGACCAACACCCTTCTAACTGCCAATACACAGCACAGCACTATGAGGGCTGCTGAGGGGAAAGGCAGTTCCATCCCAGCCAGGCCCAGTACACCTATATGGAGTAAATTCTTACATCAACAGCATTAAATAATGTTGAATTCCAGTCTTCTTCAAATAAGACTTCACTGCGGGTCTTTTGATTTCGGCATAACCTGCGTAGGGTGTAAATCTTCATATCAAGCAGAGCACCAAACATCAGGATTCCACCTTCACCTTCCCACTCCGTCTCCTTCATCAAGCATATCGTAACAGCATCTCTTTTAATAGAGGCTATTTTCCTTTATTTTCAGGACTTGGTGAGTGCTATCTCATTCTGGCAAGATCAGCCCTTGAAAACTATTTTGATAGGAAGGCTGTGGATTACATAGAACAGGCTCTTGAATTTTTTACAAGGTTAGTACTAAATATTTAGTGATTTTGATTTCCACTGGGATTGTGGGTTGGCAGGTGGAAGAATGAGAGTTAAGTGTTTGAGGAGTTTCTGTTAAAATAAATAGAAAGGACCATGCTTGTCATTTGTAAGTATGAATATGCTGAGTGCAGAATGGTTTGAATAATACATTCTGAACTTGGGCTTCTTAAATGAATGGTACTTGTGGGGTTTTGCTTTTTCTGTTAAAGATAACGGAGTCATTTGATTGTTAACACCAGTGTGAACTGACACATAGTTCTCTCCAGCAGTCCTCCTGTATATATGGGTCTGGAAGGAGGGGATTTCTGCCAGAAATGGTGGATGGGAGGAAATTCTTTCTTCCCTCCTTCAATGTTTTTGTTTTGCATTTCATACAATATGCTTCGGTGCCCTAAATTAAACACTGGGATAGCTGCTGTTGCAGGAGAAGGTCCATTGGGTTTCTGCAGATGAGTCACATCTTCTAATGTAACTTGGCACTGCTCTGAAAGCAGGAGTGGGTGTACTCAGCTGACATGTTAATAGGTAATGGCTAATTTTGAGGACAAGACTCTTTAGTCCCAGCAAAGTTGGGATACATTGACATTTTGTAGCTTCTCTCTTTTTTGGGGGGTTATTTTTGACCTTGTAGACCTGTAGCTTGAATAGGAAGGAAACTGAATTAAAAAAAATGTCAAACAGCTCACTGATTAATTACATTTGAGTTTCTGCCACTCTTCAAAGTAGTGAACTTTCTTTCAGGAAAGGCTATTGAAGTGTCTGAGTGGGTGTTGTGTGGGTTTTCTGTGTTGTTAACTACAGGGCAACAAAGCACCGTCCTGATGTATCTTGCCTCTGGAAACTGCTCGGAGATACCTGCACTAGCGTGCACGTTATTTCACCACCCAAAGTGAACGTTCAGGTCCAAGGATCCCTTCTGGGTGAAAATGAAGGCAAACAGATGCTGAAGAAAAGCGAGCTGCTCGTACTGGGGGGAAGGTAATAATTTTTTATTATCAACAGCTTCAGTGCAGCTTCAGACTCTGTAAAGCGTCTCGAGTATTCTAGACGATGTCATTTCTAGAAAGTGAAAGACATGCTGATCTGTCAACGCCTGCATATTGAGCAAGGATTAATGAGGTGGTAAACAGGGTCTCGTGCTTATTCCAAACTACGCTATTCATTTCAAGATACACTTCCTGGATCACCACAGTGGCTGTCAACACTTCATCTAGCACCTGCTCTTCTCCTTGTTTCTGTCTCTAGAGCCAGACTACATCATGCCTGTCGATCCACAAATTGTCCTTCTTTAATTGGAGTGGTTGCAGTAGTTGCTAACTGCTTCTCCCAGGACTACTGAAGTTCAGGATAATAACTTTTAAGCTTTCCATCTGTACTACTTTCTAATAAAATGTCATCAATTCTTGACCTAGATATGGGGTTTAGAATACCTGGGAAGAGGGAATTTCTGCCCCTGGAAACTGATGATGGTAGAAAATATTTGTAGTATTCCTAAAGACTGTTCCGTGACTCGCTCTGGTCTTTGTGCAGTTGGATGTGGAAGGCAGGAAATGCAGCTGCCTGGTAAATCTCAGCCGTGGTAGGTGAAGTACAATACTTCCTAGGGGAAGTCTGACAAATGGTTAAAATGACTGATGTTTATTTTAAATAAAAAGACCATGCATATTGCAACTGACAGCTCTGCTTTAACTCACATCTGTGGCTTCACAAGTGGTGGGCACAGCAGCCTGTAGACCAGGATAGATTCTGTGAAGACAGCTGTCTGAATGAAAATCGGTTAGTTGTTGTTTGCTTTCCACTCTTGCCTGGTTTTGTTTGTATTTATGCCTGTTTACTTGGTCTAGGTTTTTAAGCACTCTTCTGAATGTTTTTTCAGCTTTCTGCTCTTCATGTGGAGAGGCTTGGAATAATGCTTCTGTGATTCATGCTTCTGTAGGTGTTATGGCAGAGCTTTAAAATTGATGCCTTTGCCTAGCATATGGTGTGATCTCGGAATAAATTATTATCGACAAGCGGAGCACCTCACAGCAGTGGGTTCTGACATGAATGAGATCAGTGAACTGCTGGAGAAGTCTTTAGAGGTATTGCCCAGTTTTTCCTGATACATGCTGTACAATTTAAGTTGGTGTTGGTGCTTCTCTGTGTACTCCCTCTGTCCTCAACAAAACCTACATCTCTGAATAAGCGAGTGCAGGAAGTCTTAATTTTTGTTCTCCTACTGATTACAATCCACATTGTATTTTCTGACAGTGTATCAAAAAAGCCATAAGGCTTGACAGCAAAAACCATCACTATTGGAATGCGCTTGGTGTGGTCGCTTCTTGTAGCGGTAAGTCTTCAGCGAAACTCGTAGCTCCATAATATCCTAAATTAGAAAGCAACTTAACTAATGGTGTTTATGAAATTCAGTTAGATCTAACTCTCCTTCTTTTCTTTTTCCCCCTGCTAGCTATTGAGAATTATGCTCTTGCTCAACATTCGTTCATCAAATCTGTTCAAGCTCAGCAAATGGTAAGTGCTGTAGGCAGCTGCCATCTGTTTCAAGTGGGCATTTAAAACTTCCCCCCCCAATGCAGTTTTATTTTTGAATATAGCAACAATACATTGGTTTTAACTTGATTTATTCTGTCTAGAATGTTGTTGCCTGGACCAACTTGGGGGTTTTGTATCTGACAACTGGAAACATTGAGGTAACTCTTTCCCATCCTCAAATACAGTTTCCCTTTCCATTTTCTTTTTTTAGTAAGGAGTTATGGGGTGGGAGTGTGGGCAAACAGTGAAGAACATCTCTGTCAGATTTAGGAAACTTAATTCATTTGAAAGATATTACATTGGCTCTTGTACCTTACTTGGGGCACAGAAATTAATTAAGTATTTGTTCTGGAGGTGATAAAGTTAAGTGAACTGAATTGGCAAGGTTGTTTTCCAAGCAGCTAGACAGAATGGAAAGTGTTTGGAAGGCCTGAGAAGTGGATAGTCAAACCAAGGTGTGCCAGGTTTGACCAAGAACTTTTAGTTGCAGGTCACAAACTGAACTTTTGGTTTTTGAGTTTCCCATAAGTAGCTACTTTCTGCTCATCAGTATGTCATATGATTTACGGAAATTCTGTGTAACCTTCAGAGTGTCTCTGGAGAAAAATTAAGAGTACATCTTCAGTGAAGTCCATAGTTCTGATGCAGCTAAAACTGCCACTTTCCTATTTGATGGTCAGAATTACAGAAACTGTGTTTAATTGGAAATGTGGTGGTCAAAATTATTTTTACTACAAGTAACTCGATACTGCAGGCTGCTTACAGCTTTAGACTATTAATGCTAAGACCTCGTTAACCTTATGCATTGCTGAGGGAGAGACTCTAAACTTAAGCAGTTTATAAAGTGTGTGGTAATCAGTTTTACCATTTAGAAAAATATGCTTGCTTGGAGGAAAAGCAGATTTTCAAAACTGGATCCTCCGAGTCCGATGTTAAAATAATTGTTCTATGAAGTAATCTGGCTGCTGAGCTGTTAAAGAAAGGAAGAATATTTGGAAGGGAGAGGAACTTTGATCTTGTAAAAAACTTATTTAAAAAAAGATAAAGAAAAAAAAGAAGTGGTTTATTTATCTGGGCAATGCATTGCTCCCCATGGCACAATGGATGTGTTTAGTGGTGACCTAATTTTATCCATGAAATCCCCTCAATGCTACTGTATGTCAGTACTTGTGTATATGCTCAGAAGGGCTCTGTTACCAGGCCAGACAGTTCAATAAAACTGTTATCTTTGGTTCCACAGCAAGCTCATGAAGCCTTCAAGATAGCCCAGTCTCAGGAGCCTTCTTACTTATTGTGTTGGCTTGGGCAGGTAAGATGACAAAAAATCGTAATACTGTGTACTAAAACCAGCTGTTAGTGAGAGACTCCATCATAATAATTGGCACTTAAGCATGTTCCTGAAAATTATATGTTATAAGTAAAGGGAACTACTTCCTCTGAGGGTGGTTGGTACCCTTTGTTTCTATACTGGCGATACAATGGAAGCTACGTTCATCAGATATCTTCATACAGTGTTTTTCTGGCTGATATTATGAGTCTGTAAGAAACTAGCTATTAAAAAAAAAAAAAAAAATTCACAAAGCACCAGGGATGTTGAGCCTGGAGCAAAGGAGGCTGAGGGGAGACCTGGCTCTGACAGCTCCTGACAGGAGGTTGGAGCCAGGGGGCGTTGGGCTCTGCTCCCAAGGAACAAGGGACAGCACAAGAGGAAATGATCTCAGGTTGCCCCAGGGGAGGTTTAGTTTGGAGCTGAGGAACAATTTCTTCCACCCCCTTGAGGGTTGTCCAGGGCTGTGCCAGGCTGCCCAGGGCAGGGGTGGAGTCCCCGTGATCCCTGGAGGGGTTTCCAAGCCCCCCGTGGAGCTGTGGTGCTGAGGGACAGGGGTCAGTGGTGCCCTGGCACTGCTGGGGGAATGGTTGCTCTCAATGCTCTTAAAGGTCTTTTCCAACCAAAACACTTCTGTGTTTCTGCAATTCATAAGCTGTTGGTTATTTCAGTTTCAGTTGTACCTCTAGCTTATGAAATGCCCCTGCTTAACTCTATTTTCAGCACCCAGATTCTAATGACACTGTTAGAAAGAACAAGTCTCTAAGGTAGCTGGGAGAGAAGCCATTCTTACTTCTGGGGAGGTTCCTTCCCCCCCTGCCACCGAGAGCTGGATATGCTCCCACTGGTATCTAGGCCATCCGTGAATAGCAGAAACACTTGTGACTCACACTTTCATGTCGCTGTAGGTGCACTTCATGGTCCCATGCTGCTCACCTGCTAATAATATCTGATTGAAACTGAATTCTAGGGCAGCGCTGCCACCATCCCGTGTCAGAATTCAGCTCCTGTCAGATGCTGGATTAGGTTGTGCAAAGACACACAAAGTCTTCGTTGTGAATAGTGCAAAGTGCAGAAGACCTTAAGTCAAGTACAGTGATGGGGTGGAAACTGCTTGTGCACCCTTCAGTGCTAATGGAGTACTGTGTCCAGTACTGTGTCCAGTACTGGGCTCCCTGGTTCCAGAAGGCACAGGGAACTTCTGGAGAGGGTACAGCAAAGAGCTGTGAAGGCAATTAGGGGACTGTAACATCTCTCTGCTGTGGAAAGGCTGGAGGATTTGGGTTGTTTTAGTCTGGAGAAGACTGAGGGGGGATCTTCTCAATGCTTATCTTTTATTAATGGTGCCCAGTGACAAGACAAGAGGTAATGGACACAAACTTGAACGTAGGAAGTTCCAGCTAAACATGACAGGGAACTTCTTTACTTTGAGAGTGATGGAGCCCTGGCCCAGGCTGCCCGGAGATGTCTCGATCTCTGGAGACATTCAGAACCCACACAGGCATGTTCCTGTGTGACCTTCTCTAGGTGAACCTGCCTTGGCAGCAGGGTTGGAACAGATGATCTGCAGAGGTCCCTTACAGCCCTTGTCAATCTGTGATTCTGTAATTGTGTTCATCTTACTCTTAAAACCAATGCTGCTTGGAGAGTATGAGGAAAAGAAAGTGTTTTCCTGTTAAATGCATAAGGTGTGCCTGAAGTAGCATGTACTGAGTTTATTGTTGATGTCATATTTCTTTAAGTACCTGACCACAGCAACTCTTGCTTCTCCGTAGGCTCTTATTGCAGAGAAGGTGGGCAGCTATGATACCATGGATCTCTTCAGGCACACCACTGAACTCAATATGCATGTAAGTGTAACAGTTGTATTGTCCTCAACTGTCTGCATGTTATCTCCCTACTTAGGTGACGTGATATTTTTTTTAAAATAGGCATGTCTAGAATGATGAAACAGTTATGGTCGTTTTCTGCATGAGATTGTCTGACTTCCAAGTTGTTCTTCCTGGCCTTGAATAGCAGGCACTTATTTTATTAAATGCTTTATTTCCAATGGCCCAAGAAATCGACAGTTTAAATCTTGTAAAAACTTTCTTGGTGTTCCACAGAACTGGACAGAGATCAAAGGCATAAATTTTAACTCTTCCAGGAGAGAGCAAGGTTATTGCCAGTATCCTGAGTTCTGAGAAAGTGGAGGAGTTTACATTCTTTTACAGCTATTTCTCATCTGTTATCCCTCCAGTGGTGCAGCAAGTGATAAGTTAATGTAAGCATTCTCTTTGCCCAAAGGACAAATTGAAACTGTGTGTGGAGTAATTCAGTTTGTTTTCTTCTCCTCCTTAACACTGATGCAGGTTTTTAGCCAAGACTGCCTTAAAACACAGAGATGTTACTATAGCCTTTAATTATCAGTGTTGCTTGAGCAGGTTTAATGACTCTCTTTTTATAATTTATTTCTTGAGACTGAGGGAGCAAAAGGCTATGCCCACTGGGTGTGTTCAACGCTGCAGGATACAAGCAACAGAAACACTGAACTGTATCTGTACAACATTGTTCAGATGAATGCTATCCCAGCAGCCCAGGTGGTCCTGACCAAATACATAGGTAGGTAATTTAAGTACCCCCCTAACGTGTCAAACCTAGCGTGCATGCAGAATGAACAAATATACCATACTAGCTCTGGCAAAGGGTGATCTGGGTAGGTCAGGGAGAGACTTCAATGGTGAATAACCAAAACAGGGTTAAGTGGGCCACAAAATTGAAATAGATGCAAGTTCTGTCTTCCAACTCATGCCAGCAGATTGTGTTTCAAAGACCAATCAAAAGGGACCAGAGCCTTGTCACGCTTGTCGTCGGGTGTTTGTTTTCAGGCTTCCTTGGGTGTGGCTGTGTGCATTGGTGCAGATGGATGCAAGCTCCCCTGCCCTTGTGCCATGATGTTTCTTTGGCAAGTAGCTTGCCTCTGGGTGCTGTGTCACTCCATAGCCTCAAGCTATGTGATTGTGTTGATCTCAAGTAGGATGCAGGCCATGTCCTTGGGCATGGTTCCAAGTCAGTGTGGCCTCCCTTTTGGGGTGGCCTTGTGTATGTCCAGCCCAAAAGGTAGAGAATGCACAGGTGGATTTTCTTTAATCTGCATCTATTACTGTAAATAAAGTCCTTGACAAGTAATCTGTTGCTCATTTTTGAGAGCTGAAAAATAAGGTGCAAGCACTTAAAATGTGATAAATGTGAGCCCGTATTTCTTTGCCTGTGCAATCCCAGTTCTTAAATGGACTGCAGGAGGGGTCTGCATGTTCATCCTACAATGGGAAAAAGGGTTAGACGTCTGAGGTGAGATGACAGCTGACAAATCTGTCCCTCAGCTACTAATAAGCTTTTAAAAATTGGCAGAGTTAAAAATAAACGGTAAGCTTCTACTATGATTTTGCTACAGTTGGTACAAGATGGGTAGTTTCCCATTTCGTTACACAAGAACCCAAACCACTGTGTGCTGAAAAACTTAAAATATATCGAGTGGATTCATGCTGTGTCATAAGGTTTTGGACAGCTTTGAGCTAACATGATGTTGTGATGCATACCTTCCTTATCTCTTCTGTATCTGCCTGCAGCCTGTCAGAATGATTCTACTAAGCAGCTGACAGAGGCCCTTGGCAGAGTGTTTTGTATATGTGCATATGCTATAGCAATGTTTTCGTCATGCTCCTTCACAGCTCTTTCTGATCATGTTCTCCTGGTGTTGTCAATTCTGATTTTCTAGAAAGAAATCCAGACGATGCGTCTGTTTTCACAATGCTTGGTTATTTGAACGAGCATCTGCACCTACAAAGGCAGGCGTCAGATGCCTGTGAGAGGTAAACTATACACCCTGAAAACTTTCCTCGTAGAAGCTCTTTTTGCTGTGCATCAGCTGAAAAACTTCATGGGGATTATTTCCCTTCAGTAAACCTGACTGGCTGAATTCAGCAGTGCATTTCAAGGAAGTGCGCTGGTCAGGGAGGTTTGGAGGTGTTCTCACATCAAATTTGGAAACGCAGCACACAGAACTGGAGAAGTCAAGTCATTCCAAGGCTTGTGTGTCACACCAGGACCCTTAGTTAATTAACTGTATGGGATTTAAGTGTAATTTTGGCTGCCTTGATTTTTGTTTCGTTTCTACCCCATTCTAATTCATGGAGGTGCTTGGACTTTGTTTTGTTTTCCCTTCTCTCTTCTTTTCAAATGGTATGGGGATGTGGCAAAGGAAACAGTGTTGGGTAAATGTTTGCTAATGCATTAAAACAATAAAACAAGCTCTCTCTGTGCTTAATTAGCATAGAAAAAATCTTCTGCATAAAACATTTGTCCATTCTGCTCTGAGAGCTACTGTCAAAATGTGCACGTTACAGTCAGATGGTAACTATTCTTAATGGTGGTTATTTTCAGGGCAGCTGCATTGCTGAAAGAGTCTGGGGATACTGAGAAATACAATACAGCAATGAAAAACTACGGCAGGTCACTGTGGTAAGTGTTTGCTGACGTATTTTTGCAGTCCCTAACTTCAGCTTTGGATGTAGTGAATTCATTGGCACAAAACATGGGTGAGGCTGAAAGCAGGTTGCTAAAAATCATCTATTAGATGTCAGTCTTAATTATAGGTACCGTCTGGCTGAACTTTTTATGTGTTCCAGAGAAGGGTAGTGTATAAAAAAATAAAATAAGATTGTGAGGAATTGCCATATGTCTTCACAGTTTGTGACACATTGGTGATTCCCTTATCCTTAGCTTCATACCTGCATGCATTAGCGTGGTCTACACAACGTGGCTGGTTGGTGGTCTCCAGAACAAATAGGGTTTTCTTACAATCTCTGCAGCTGAGGTATGTAGTAGGCTTAGTCTGAATTGCTGCTTCAGGCTGCGTTCAGCATCACTTCTACCTGCCCTTTGAATTTGTATTGACTTGTACAACCTGAAAGCCTGTGGGGTTGGGGTCTTGTGGACACGTATTTGATCTTCCTGCTGCAATTCCTACTCGCAATTCCACAATCCCTTCACTATCCCCTTCAGGTTCCCAGAAAAGGTAGGACACAAGTCTTAACAGATGAAAACTTTCAAACTTCCCTTTGATAGGAGATAGCTGAAGCTCTGCCAACTAGATATTTGTTAGCTCTCTAGGGAAACTTCTATGTTCTTAAGTCTCTGTATATGACACTGGAACTTCTAGGCTGTGATAATGTGGTAATTCATTCTTTAACTTTGGGAGAGATTTTAGAAGCAACTCTTCAGTTTCCTGTAGTCTCACATCCAAGCTGCATGGTGATTCCTCTGTGCAACTTACACAAGAGCAAGACTCCAGTGACTAGTAACTGGCTCTAACAAACAGTTCTGTGTAATTTCTTCCAGAGTGGTCTTAGAACAAGAATGCTGTATTTCTCTCTGTATGTGCACTTGTCTGTGTCTTTGATTTGCTTCTTTCTTGTTTATCCTTTGTTGTTTTCTCCCACTCCCTTGTGCTGACCATTAAGTGACATCCATACATACAGCTGTCATGCAGGTGGGGAGGACATTTTTTTGTGTCAATTATTCTTCATACCACAGGTAGCTGGAGAGAGTGGCTGCTATTAACAGAAGGAGGGTGGGAAATATTGCACATTCTTGTCCTAATCTTGCTGTTTCCCAGGTTTCTGCTTACAGCTGCTGTGGAAAAGGAGGTACTGGTGTGCAAGGACAGCTTGCCTGAATCATATCATCTCTTGCTACATCTTCAATAGCCATATCTGGTTTTGTTTTTGACAGTGCCCTTGGTCAGTATGATAAAGCCATTGAGGTTTACACATCAGTGCCACTAACTGAGCTTGATGGCATTGTGGGGTTAGCATTAGCCTACTTCAAGAAAGGACTCTTAAAAGAAAGTATTGAAGGTAAGCACCTGCCCAATTCAGAGCATTGTGGGATATATCTCTTGAGATTAATCTTAACAAAATGTTTGTCTGACCAACCTACCTGTAGTGCAGCTCATTTCAGTCTTTCAGTCCTAATGCTTACGTACAAATTCCACAACTATTTTAATCAGCAGGATGCTAGCACGGTTCCAATGTACAAAGGGAAGCTACATTTCTCTGTAATTTTTGTCCATTAAGCTGTTGTGCTCTTCGCTTCCTTTCCTCTCAAATGAGATGGCTTTCCTGGAAAAATCCGTTCTGCGTAGGAGATTAATGTGTTGTTCACTTTAGCTTTAGTGATTAATATAACTGCTGTGTTGTTGTGTTCTGCTCTGCTAAGATGTGAGACTTCTCCAGAAGGTGTACTGAATTGTCAATGTGGAAGTGTAAGCACTCGCAAAGGAGCAGCCAGCTCAGCGTTTTAAATAACTTCATTTTTAATTGAAGTGATGTGTGCCCATCCAAAGTTGATTTCATAAACAGCCCATCAGAGGGGAGTGTTTATACTGTGTTCTTTCAGACTTTTTCTGGATATCTCAGCAGGGCTTTTCAGTTCTCTTTCCACTTACTACATATTAAATAACTCCCAGGCTCTATAAACAGCCCTGTAAATCACAGAGTCACAGACTCCCAGCATGGTGGGGTTGGCCACCACCTCCTGGGTTCCAGTTGGTGCCACTTGGTGCCCCTTGTCCTGTTCCTGGGCACCACTGAGCAGAGTCTGTGCCCATCCTCTTGCCCCCCGGGGCCCTTTATCTCTTGCTCAGCATTGCTCAGCTCCCCTCTCAGGCTGCTCTTCTCCAGCTGCACAGCCCCAGGGCTCTCAGCCTTGCCTCAGCACAGAGATGCTCCAGCCCCTCAGCACGTTCCCTGGACTCTCTCCAGTAGTTCCCTGAAATCTGGCATTTCCTAACGTACAGTGAGTTCCGGAGTCTTAGTCAACTGTAATTGTTTTCTGCTGATGATTTGAGGTGTGAGAATATAGTGAACCTGAAACCAAAGTGCTCCTGTGTGCATATTCTAATATCACACCTTTCTAGAGGCTTTACAGATGTTGTATTTTTTCCCCCTACTTCAGTTTTCTGTCTTGAATTTTTACCAGCCTATGAAAAAGCCTTGTCTGTTTGTGAGTCTGAAGAAGATAAGGCACATATCCTGACTGCCTTGGCAATAATAGAGTATAAACAGAACAAAGTGGATGCTGCAAAGACACTGCTGTTTAAATGGTGAGTGAAGGCAATGATATTCAGTATATGATGTTTTATTGTAGTGAGGAATCCTCAGATTTGCTTTTTGGGGTCCCCAGGTGGGTATTTTCTTTTTGTGTTGCAGAGTAAAATTGGGAGTGGATGCAGTGTTCTTTTAAGCTTCTCCATGTGATGTGTCTGTTTTCTTATGGCCTCTGTCATCTTTCCTGTTCCTAAAGCAGTATGGAGTGGAAGGATTAGTGGGCTGGATGGGTTCTGGATTCTAATGTCCTTGAATAGTGGTTATAATAGTTTTATCTTTTAAGATAATTTTAATCTGTAGTTTTCCTAGGCACTAGGCAGTGTGTTTGCTCTTTAGCTGTAGGAAATCTAGATGACGAAAACAATTTCATTTTCAGTTGTCAGAAACCACCGTAACAATTGTCTTCCAGGTGTCATAGGTGAAGACAATCTGGTAACTTCCCCATGGAAAGAGTCAGATCTGTATCAGTTGTTCAGCTAAGTCACAGAGGTCCTTTTTTTTTTTTTCCAGAGCTGTGGAGGCTAAAAGCTATCTCAGCCTCTCAGGATCAACTTCCTATCAACAGAGAACTCCAGTAGTGGCTGTAGAATCTCTGTCTTGCCAGCAGACTCCTGAAGTTACTGAAACAGTGAAGGCCTATGGCCCAATAAAGTCTAAATCCTGAGTGATTAATTAGCTAGGAACCTGATACATTCTACGTCCTATTAGTCACTACAGACTTCTATTTTTCTCATAAACATCAACAGGGACAATTCTCTAGCTGACATTAGTTTATGTTTAAAGGAAAAGAATTTAGGAAGAGAACACCACATTATGTTCAGATCTGAATTGGAAGCACAGTGCTGCAAAGGTATATGGTGGATTTTAATAAGAAGAACAAAAATGGTGCACTCTAGTCCAGCAGATGGATGTCTTTATTGATGGGACTCCATGATAGATGACTTAAAGGGCTCAGGTTAGGACCTTGGACTAGAAGCTGCCTGGTTTCTTTTCTCATGGCCACCTTAGCCATAAAGATCTTTATGTAAAGATCTTTAGCAGGGGGATCTGTCTGTATAGCTAATGTGAGAGAATCCCACCTCTTACCTGTCAAAGGGCAGGACCTTTGCACCAGGTAACATAGTGCTTGCTGCCTGTTCAAGCTGCTGTTTAACAGCTTCTAGAAATTTTTCTTGCTAGGGATGAAAATAAAAGATAGATTTGGAAGTTTACAATTTTTTTGTCTTTTTCTGAAGGAAAAAAAAAATATTGTTAGGAGCTTGATTAGGTGCCTGTAATCACCTGGTAAGTGAGAATATGCAGCACTTCGTTCTGTAGTTATGTTTTGGACATTACAGTGAAGTAACTAAATTTGTGTTGCCTGGTACTGTTTTATTTGCCTCCATTCAGTGGGTCTTGGAATTTATTGAATTGCCTTTATTGTAAGAATGCCTTCAACTAGTCCATCAGTTAAGGTCTTTGGTTTGGGTTGTTTGTCCTGACCTCACTGTTTTCAGCAGAGGTGAAGATCAGGGAATTAACTTGAGCTAGGAATTGTGCACCTATACTAGAAAAAACTTACTGAAAAATATCAGTGACTGTATCTAGTAGGCCTCCAGAAAGCTTGAAATACCACTGACCTGAGGTTAAACAGCCTCTCACCATGAAATGAGCAGACCAGTGCAACTGGTAGTGGTACTAAAACTAATAGATGGTGGAAAGCATGCTCAAACTACCTTATGTTGGAACAATCTTGATGTAAACAAGGCATAATTTCTCAGAAAGAAGTGTTCTGTGCAGCAGGCTGATTTCTGACACGTTCTGTCCTGGGTTTCTGTAAATAGGCACACTCCAACTCAGGTTTGATACTGGTTAGTGCCACACTGGGAGCGAGAGGACTCAGCAGCAACCAGTGCTCTAATGTTAACAGCAAGTTTAATTTGTGCTCCAAAATGGTGTCTCCTTCCCTCCCTCTGATTCAACACAGCTCGTTAAAGGAACCAAGTATGGAAAGCCTGAAGGCTTTGTGCACGCTGGGACTGGTAAAGCAGGACGTTACGCTGGCGACAGCAGCCCTGAAAGAATTACTGAAGCATGAAAAAGGGCACGATAGCATTTATGAGAGGTGCCTGATTGCATCTGCTGTTTATGCGTTGCAAGGTAGAAGCACAGCCGTCCAGAGAGAAGTCTGCAAAGCAATACACAGGTATATATTTTGTCTTTCTTTAGGCTGCCTTGTAAATGTGGTATTTTGGTTACATTGAATTGTAAGCAAAACTCTGTTCACTTGCAGCATTCTTAAAAAAAAACACCATAACTGCTTTTGAAACATTTTTCATCACACATCGCAGAGCCTTCCACCTAGAAAAGTCTCTACGGCTTTCATCTCATATTTAGCAGCCTCTGAAGCTGTTGGTTCCCTTAGCTAAATATCTGTGTTTAAATATGTTCTGATTAGTCTTAGCATTCCAGAGAGGGAGAATTTTAATCAGTGAGTTCAAGCAAGACACACCTTGTAGTCTCTCCAAGTGTTTTCAGAAAGGATTCTTTATGCAAATTGTTTTTGTCCAGCTGCAATTAAAACCATTTGTTCTTCAAACAAGTCCTAAGGTTTACTTGTTCTCTTCCCATGAATATGGATATGGATATTGTATTTTTTTTTCTTTAGCTACTGATACAATACTGCCTTGCTTGTTCTGAATTACTACCCATGTCTATTGCCAACCACTCCACATTGTTTTCTTAATAAAAACAGATCCATTTGGGATTCATAGCAACTGCCTACCAAGTCATGGAAGACAAGCTTCATATCTAAATCAAAATGTCTTGCATCCTTCTTCTTTTCCCAGTAACCCTGATAATCCTGCCCTCTGGTCTCTTCTGTCTCGCGTAGTTCCACTGTATGTACCACAAAAGGCACAGGTAAGTACGTTGCTGTAACAAGCATGTGCTGTTTACATCCAGAGCAGTCTGTGTTGTTTCATAACTAAAAAAAACCACACTTCAGTACATGGGTGTTCACTATTTAATACAAAAAGCACATACAAAGCAATGCACAGGTACATACTGCAGTTACACTTCCAATTATTTGCATCTTTCATGAGGTAGCCATTCTGTATCTTCTTGAAATAACCTTACAGGAAAAATCTGCTAGAATAATTCCAACAAGAAAAGGCTGTACTATGTATAATTTTTTTTTTTATTAGTTTTATGTAAATGTATGTGTGTATATAAAGATACATTAGGATTTACATATGTTGAATTTGGTTAATCTACTCAACCTCACTTTTCACATTAGCCAGTATTTCCATGCTGCTTTTATGCTTATTACTATTTCTTCTCCCAATAAATACTCTTCATCTTAATTTATGTCAATTCTGTAAACAGGAGTTAGCACCTGAAAACAACCCCCTTTCTATGTGGAGTAAAATCAGGAACACAACTTTTGGATAAGCTCCCATCCTGAATATCTCTTCCTGTTTCTTTATAAAGACATCATGCTGTAGGCAAGGAAAGGATCTCAGTGTGCAAACTTTGCATTTCTGATTAACAAAGATAGAAAGATCTTGGCGTTAAGATTTTGTATAATATTTCTTAATTAAATCAGCCATCTAACCAACACAATTAATTTTTTTTAATCTTTCAGGGGGGAGCTGTGGCAGGCAGCATCGCACATACGCTTGATGTAAAGCATGGAAAGGTTTGGCTTTCTTAAAATGCAGGCTTTATGACTCCATAGACAAGCCTAAAATTAATTCCATCTGATCACTTGTATTATAGCATTAACTCACTTTTGTGCTCTGTCTCATAGGAAGCCCTGGTGAATATTGCAGTTAATCAGTTGGCAGCAGGATGTCACATGTCAGAAGACGAGAGAAACAATCCTCTGAAAAATATTCAGAAGGCAATCCACCTCTGCCCAGGTTACTGTTCTTCTCAACCCTGTGTCAATTTTCTTCTGCCCATCAGAAACAAAATCATTGTGCTAAAAAAAAAAAAATAATCTGCTTCTCGTGGATTGTTTTGTTCTTTGGCGTTATCTATGTTTAGGGGATAATGCTTGGAGTTGGAATTTTAACTGTCATTCCAAGTTTAGAGGTGGGGAATTAAACCAAACCAAGAGGAAGAAAAATCACTGAGTTCTAAGGCTTGCTCTGAAAATGTGGCCAATTTGTTAATCCCTCAGCAGGAGAAGAAATAATTATTATTTAGTATATTAGACAAAAAAGGAAAAACACATGTTCCCTGCTACACCAAGCAGAAGAGACTTCTTCATCTAGCTAGAGAATCTGGGCTGTAAGTGTTCTGTTGCAGTAGGCTGGTTATGAACTACAGGCAACTTTTCTGTTACTAACTGGTGGCCTTCATTAAATGTAAGAAGTGCAAATCTAGTGGGGTTTTCAGGTGCTAATTTGTGATAGTGAAATACTAAAATACTGTTTCTTTTGCAGTAACGTGTGGCTACAAATTAAAAGTTTTTGCTCTCACTGTTGTGCAGCTCTGTGTGATAGCTGAATTTAACACGTAGTCAGAAGTAAACTGTCAGCCTTGGTTAGCACACCAGTGGCTATGTGAAGAATATATTGGTTAGCTTTAAAAACAGCATCTTTATCTTAAAATGTAAATAATCTTACTAGCTAAATAGTTATCAGCTGCCTTGAGCTGAGCTGATATAAGGGTCTGATTGAATTACTGTTCTTGCTATCTCTTATTTACCAGTGTGGTTCCATTGGTGACTATTTTTATGCTTAATCTGTTAAAGATGATTCTGTATGAACTACAAGCATATTTAGGATGGGCATGCATTGCCTTTAACCATTCTTTTCTAGATAACCCTGCTGCCTGGGCAGTGCTAATGGCAGCCTGTCATGCTGAGAACACCGTTGTCTGTCTAAACAACACTCAGCCGAAGAGAACGGGTCTAGAGATGACACTTGTGTCTACAGTTTCAGCCAAAAGTAAGCTTTAGAAGTTTTTTAGTTGGAAAAAAAACCCCAAACCCAACAAAATAACATTTAAATGCTCTCAACTTCCAGTGCTCTTCTGAATTCAAGAAACTTTCAAGTAAGCTGAGAACTTCTTAGGAGTCATTTGGGTTGTAACTTTTATCACATACAAATACTAAATCCTAATGCACAGGTAGAGATGATTACTTAATCACCACTTGCTTTCCCCTCCAAAGCCTCAAAGGCTTTTTTAGTATAGTTGGTCTGAACTCTGATGCCTAAATGAATGGATGGATGGGTGGGTGGATGGATGCGTGGGTGGGTGGGTTAGAGCACAGGAACACAGTTTGAGGATAGGCTGAAGTACTCTTAACCTGTGTAACTTTTCCAGTGGAAGAATAACCTCAGCCTCAGTCTTGCTCAATATCCATGTTTTGAAAGCTGGAATTAAAATTCCATGTTTGACTGACTGTTCTCAAGCCATTAGCTCAAATGGTGTATCCTCTTTTTCCTTCTTGCTTTTAATTTTACTGCCTCTTAATGTCCCTACTAATGAAGGAAACCATGTCAGGCTACTAATCCTAAAAGTTCTGCCGTAGCAGATCTAGAGCAATAATGACATAGAGTGACATGTCCCTTCCAGTGCTGTGATTCTGTGACATACTGTGTCACTACAGCACATACAGCAGCCTGGTTTAGTGTTTTCTCTGTTTTTATGCAGCTGGAGACAGTAACCTTCCACGTAATTATATCCAGACTCTTGAAGATTGGTGTCTGTGTCAAGCTATTACCAGTCTAGAGGAAACTGGTAAACTCTCAGAAGCTGAGGCTCTTTGTAACAAGGTATGATGACATTGTACTGTCAGACTGGTAGAATTCTGTAGAAGTCATGACCTGTGTGCACTTTACAAAAAGATAATCTTTGAATTAGGAACTGTCTTTTCAATCAGAGCTTCAAGATGCAGTAGTTACTGGTGTTTTCTCCCCTCCCCAAAATACTTACTCTGTCTTTAACACCAAAACTGTCTTCCTGTTGAAATGAGCAGTGTATGGCACGACAAAGGTAAGCCTGCCCTTCCTGCCTTGATTCATTAACCTAGTACCAATAACTTGGTATTAAGCAAAACATTACAGGAACTCAAGGCAAAAAAATCAAGGCAAGGAAACTTGCAGGAGACTTAAATGCCTTCTTCTCTGTTGTGTTGGGACTCCATTTCAGAGCCACAGGTGGATGCTACAGGTTTAACTGCTAAAAAGTTTTGAGGCAGCACAGTCAGGGAAAGGGACTGGGGCGTTAAGAGGCCTCATGGGTGTGTTTCTCATGTTTGTGAACAGAAGACTTGGCAAAAGATGAACAAAAACCTCAGCTGGACTCAGCAGCACACATCCCTGACTTCCATTAATGAAAATGACTGATCCCATGCAACTGTGCTCCTTGCTTATGCCATTTCTGTATTAACAGGGAGCAGAGTCCTCTGAAAAAAAAAAAGACCACCACCACAAACCCCAGAGCAAACAGAGGAACATGCTGGTTTTCTAGGGGGAAGTACTTTCTGGTCTCTTTGTTTGCTTGGTGAGGAGGAGTTTCCCTTTTGTGGCTGGCATTTCTACTGACCTGTCTTACATTAACATGGATCCAAGATTTCTATACATACAGGGTGGTATCTGGTCATGGGGGAAGATTATGGTGGGTTTTGTTTGGCTTTTTTGTTAGTTAAATAGCCTGGGGAGAGGACAGTCAGTGCCTTCCGTTTGTGAAGAAATAAAAGTAACACTTTGTGGCACCACAAACTCTCACTGGCACTTCTGGACCCCAGGAGCCTCAGTATAGCTGGGGGTGATGGGTCAGGCACTCAGTTTGAGACAGGCAGCATGGTACCACTCAGGGGAAAAGGGCAGAGTTTGTGAGGAATAATGGGAGAAATTTGCAGCAAATACTAGGGGCTTCTGTTCTGTTTCAGAAAGTCTCTGCACGTCCACACATTCTTTGCAAAGCAGCAGACAACAGATTCTGGGTGGGGTTTTTTTCTAAGGAAAAAAAGGTGAAAAGTGCAAGCATTATTTCTCAGATCTGGTTTGGGTTAAAATTGTTGGATGTCTTGTGATTTGAACAGGTAAAATAGAGTGTAGTATGACTTGCAGAAGCTTCACATGCTTCACCTGGGAAGAACAAATGCTTGGTTTTTCACCTTTTTTGTGTGAATTTGTTCCAAAAAACATCCTACAGGAATGTTCTGTTGTTGAACAGGAAGTGCTTAGGAAAGTGCTTCTGTTCCAGTGAGAGTAAACCACCTTAGCTGGGAGAACTCAAATTCCTGGAACATACTCTACATCACTGTTAGCTATAGGACAGGTTTTTCCCTCTGTTGGCCCCAAACTTGTAATGATGAAGAAACCAAAGGAGAACTAGCAGTCTGCCATGTGCCTGCCTGTCTCCCAGAAACCTCTGTTAGGGTAGGACACACACAAAATTTAGGATAGACTTCAGAGACATTTTGATGCCAGAACAAAAGTTACCTATTTTCATCTGCCAATTCCTGGAACACTCCTTTGTGCAGAGTTAGGAGGACATGCCATGTGCAAGCATCCAGAGAATGCTTGCAGTGCTGTTTTCTATAAAGACCCAACTGGAAAAATCAAGGAAATGATAATTCTGATACCATGTTGAGCCTTGTTTTGGTTTTAGGGTTTAAAAAGCTGCCCTGAGCACCCGGCTCTGTTTTTGCTTTTGAGACAAGTTCAGTGTAAGCAGCTGTTGCAGTCGCACAAAGAACTTCCAGACAACATCCTGGAGGAGCTGCACAAGGCAGTCATGGCCAGTTCCACTTCTGTTGCAGCCTGGCAGGTAAGTGTGTGTCCTTCCCCTGTCCTTCGTGTGCTGCTCACCGCAGAGTGTGCCCTGGGAGTGCCTGAGAGTCTGCTTCACTCTTTGCTTTTATTTGTCCACTGACAGAAAAAACAGCTTATATTCAGTTCATTATAAAGTTGTGACATTGTTAACTATTTTTTTTAAATAGTTGAAATAATAACAACTGATAGGACGAGCAAGCAGACATGGGGGCAGGAGAAATAAAAACTTGTGATAAACGCCTGTCTTTAGGGACCCGTGACTTGGCACATGAGCAGAAACCAGTGAGATATTTCATAGCCCATAAGAACTGATGGAATGAAATGGTTTCCTAATGTAGTGTCATGGTTTAGGGTCAGGGTGTCCCCTTAGACCTGTAACAGCCGCTCTCTGTTGACCCCCCTGCCTCCCCAGAGGGGAAAGAGAAAGGGAGTGAGGGAGAGAGACTCAGAGATTAGGAAATGAACTATAACAGCTTGAATGAAGATGAAATTAATAATAATAAAAATGGAATATATACAAATCTATACAAACCAGTATGGAACCCAGCCCCCTGATGGCAATTCCATCCCCGTCAGCACTGATGCTGTGGAGCAGGCACCGGGGCAGTGCCAGCCTGGGCCCCGCAGCAGCCGGGAGCTGTGTTCAGGAGCTGGATCCTGGTACTGGGATCAGGAACACACAGACTGGGATCGAAGGCAGGGTGGACAGAGGCCTCCTTGGGTGCTCCGAGGAAGGAACCGAAAGAGGACCTGGAATCCCTCACTGGTCAGTTTGGGGTCCCCTGTCCTGTTCCCTCCTCCCTGCAGGTGCAGCCTCTCACTTTCTGCACCCCCCAATGTGGTGCACAGGACCCAGCAGTGCCTTGGTCTGCACCCCAACCCTGGGCAGTAACTCTGCCATGGGTGTTCTCACTGCTAGGAGCAGCCCCTGTCTGTGAGAACAGGCTGCTGGCTGCAGACAGGGCAGGGAGCTGGAAGAACTGAGCTGAAAAGTGAAATCACTGAACAGAATTAGCTCTGTTCTCACTCGAACCAGGACCTGTAGTCAACAGGCAATTCCTTATTCAGGATCTGGAAACCTGAGTCAGTCTGTTTCTCCATAATGTCCTGACATCAGGTGTCTCCATTCTTTTGAGTCTGCAGGAAAGAAAGATCACTGCCGGTAACTGTGTCTGCTCACTCCCTTCCGTGGCATCGTGAGAGATCATTTTTAGTTAATACGAAGTTGCTATAACTTGCTTCATTTGCTGCTTCTGTGAGACAATCTGAGAAGTCTGTCTCACACATGCCAAGAGATCTTCCTGGTGATGCAGCACATTTATTTATTTATTTCCTAACCGTTGCTGTTTGTTACAGTTTCTGTCATCCTTTACCCATGTTAGCAGCACCTTGTGCAGAAAAATACCCTGAGCTTTCAGAGCCCTTTATGCAGTGGAACAAAAAAAAACCCTGTTTGTGGTAACACTCACTAAAGCTGATTTCAGTCTTAGAAGATCTGTACAAGGCTGCTGTAGTGATTGCACTTGCAAGAAGGCTGCAGAATCTCTTCCCTTCTGGAATGTAGACTCATCAAATGGTTTGGGTGGGACAGGACCTTCAAAGCTCATCCAGTCCACCCCCCTGCAGGGAGCAGGGCCATCTGCAGCTAGAGCAGGGTGCTCAGAGCCCCGGGCAACCTCCCCTGCAATGGTGCCAGGGATGGGGCAGCCACCACCTCTCTGGGCAGCCTGGCACAGCCTCTCACCACCCATATATATATATATATACATACAAGTTATATATATACATACAAGTTTCGTTTGTTCAAAGGTGATTTTTTGAGGCATTTTTCTTAGGTTTGTGAGACTTCATTTTTCTGATCCACAGACCTCATTCAGGTTGGATTTGCAAAATACAGGGGCATGCAAGACATAATGATATCCTCTAGTAATTTATTTTGAAGATGGAGTTAGGGTTTATATATATTCTTCAAGCATCCCCTGCAAAGCAAAGTGTCATCTTCATTGCAAGCAGAAGGAATAACTATGTGATTTGGGGGCAGAGAAGCGTTGTTTTGGTTTGGTTTTTAATCCAGGCCACAGATAAGATACCTCTAAGGAAGATCTTTTCGGTCTTCAATTAAAGAAGGCATTTCTCAGGGCTTGGACAGTGTTCTGAAAAGGCCTGGCTCCTACATCTGTTCCTAATGAATAGATTTGTGCTTTTATGTCTTCTGACTCTGAACCTCCTCAGAGCATGATAAATGTTTTGTCCAACTCAGAAGTACCCGTTCTGATGCCTTACAGCTTTACTAAGTTGCAGAGGCAATTAACTGTGCTTTTTGCTGAAGTTCTTGGCTTTTGTCTAAGAGGGTGTTTGTGCAGGATTTAGGAGTGCTGCTGAGCTGCTGTTCTGATGGCTGTTCTCCTCGTGCTGTGACTTACCAGGAACATGGAGAAAAACTGATCTGGCACAGCTGCCATTGTGCCTTTGCTTGAGGGTTCTCTTCTCCTTCGCATCCTGAGTACTGGATATCATCATCTGCAAAGAACTGGGGCTGAGGAAAGCTGCTTTTTTCCTGCATGTGAATGGATGTTTTCTTTACAAAGCAATCCTGCAGTGCTGTGTCAAGGATGCACAGTATCACCCCTGCTAATAAATAGTTTCTGGTGTTCCTCTTCTTTGAGAAGTAACATCTGTGCACCAGAAAGGGTTAAGAATTTTGCCCCTTCTAACACCGGGCAGTCTTCAGCTAGCAAAAGACCTGTGCTTAAAAGCAACAGAATTGTCTTTGGGTTTTTTTGGTTTCTTTGTTTGTTTTTGTTTTGGTTTGGTTTTTTGTTGGGCTTTTTTTGGCTTGTTTTTTTTTTTTTTAAATAAGGAATTGCTTTGTTTGCTCAGTGTTCCAGCAGAGAGTATTTCTTAAATGTGACTTTTGCATCTGCATTTTTATCATGTACCTGTCAGGGATTTGCAAACATGTGGCTGTGTCCACTTCAAAAAATGCAATGTGACTACAGAAACAAAGAAGGAGAGTTAGGATCCTTTTCCTTCTCTTCATGAGCAAATCCAGCACATCTTGTGCTGGTGGAGCAGGCAGCAGGAGCATGAATCTCTGCACAGATCCCAGTAGCTGCTTCCTGAGCCCTACCAGCTCCTCCAGCATGACCCTGTTGGGTCAGAAACGGCGTAGCCCAACCCATCCTCTGAGCCCAAGCTCACATTGTAATGTCTTTTATGTTACTGGCATTACTCATATGGGCTGGAAAGTCCAAGAGGAAGAATTATCTTTTCATATCTGCAGAGCTTTCAGAAACAAGTGGGGCACTACACTAGTTGCTCTAGCCCGAAGGATGACTTTCACAAAGCCAGCCTGGTGAAAACCTTGATCGGATCCAAGAAAGCTCTCTGTAATTTACTCACCCATGAGCAGTCTCCGGGTTCAGACAGACAGCTGTCAGACACTTGCCCATGGGTGGGTGGTCAAGGGAACTCCAAAATAAATTGCTGTAGTGAGGAGAGCTCGCTGTGCTTCGCAGCAGACAGCACTTTCCTGCAGGGCAGCGCTCAGTATGTTGTGGGAATGAGGGCTGGGTGGGTGGTGGTGGTTTCAGCTGCCGATGCGCTGTGGTATTTGTCATAAATGGAACTGTTACCCAGTCAGTGTGTGTTTTTGGTGGTTCTGTAACCGATTTTACTGCCTGTTTATTTTCAGTGGCTGGCAAAAGTCTATCAGTCGCAGAGAATGATGGTTGGAGCAGAGATGTGTTACAGGAAGAGTCTGCAGCTGGCATCCCAGCAGGGCAGCTGGAGCGGGAAGTTATCCAGTCTGCTCAGGCTGGCTATGCTCGCGCTGGAAGTCTGCATGGTAGGATCATCAGAGTTACACAACTGCGTGATTTATCAGGGGTTCCTGGGCTGAGGCCTTCTGCAGTCTTTCAGAGAAGCCCCTGTTCAAATGACTTTGCATTTTTTCAGTGACAAATAGGGAATAAAATGAGACTGCAAGGGGTAGTGGGCTGTTTTTAGAATGTCTGTTAGTAAGAGTTTGCTGTGAAACAAGCTCATAGCACACTGTGTGTGTAAAGAGGCTAACTTGTACAAAAAGGCTTCTTTCTCTAATAACAGACACAGTTTGACCGTCCAAATTAACGTACTCTTCAAGTCTGTCCTCTTCTTCAGACAACTGCCTTAATCTGCACTGGTGCCTGGAGACTTCTTCAGTTGAGTTTTAAGTAACTTCATGCTGTGTGGTTATTTCTGGATACAGTGCCTTGCCTTGAAGTATAAAAACAATCTGAGGGGAGTGTACCTTGTGTCATAACGAACATTGTTCTACTCCTTGCACCCAGGGGCCAGGTGAACCTGACTCAAATTCTTGGCGAGTGTCTGTTCTGTTTAAGCACTGTCACCCTAGAAACTTGGAGGTGTGCTGCCAGACTTCTTTGAAGCCTGGTGTAAAACATTGATACTGCTGTGGTCTTGGCTAATGCTTTTTCATCTGTTTTTAACAGACGAGCGAGATAAGAGCCATAATCAAAGTCAGGCAAAGGAACCCCAGATACCCCAAGTCCTTATGTAAGGAAAGGCAGTCAGTTGTACCGAGGATAAAGCTGCAAAGCTGGTACTACTGGTAGGAAAAAAGAATTCCCCTCAAGGTAGACAAGCTTCTTTCTCACAAGACGTACACTTCAAAAAGCAGAATTTGTCAAGCGACAGGATTTTTTTTTTCAGCCTTGATTCTTCTGTCCATTTTCTAGTGGTCTGCTCCCCGTTTCCGATAGCTCCTGAATGTCACCACAGGTCTCTAGGTACCTCCTGACTTCATTACTACTATTTCAAGTGCCAGCCTGAATTGCCTGAGAATACACAAGTCTGTGTTTAAAAATGTAATTACTCTGAGTTTGGCTATCTCATCTCTGCTCTTTCCACGAGCAGAGCAGCTGATGAGTGTGTTTCTTTTCAGCCTCTCTAATCTGCACTGACTTAATGAAACATGCAAGAGCCTGGTGAAAACCTTGATTGGATCCAAGAAAGCTCTCTGTTTGAAAATTGCTTCTCTCCCAGTTATCTGTCCAAATGAAAATTTGGGCGCCCCTTCAAGTACAGTAATTTGAATGCTATCTGGACACAGCGGGGATAATAAGATTTTTCTTAAGCCAAAAGATACAGGGGTTTTCTCAATAGTTGCTCTATTAGGTAATTACCATCTTGGAGCTGGGTTTTATTTCTGGTAAAACACGATGTCACTTCTGGGGATAAGCTCTACATTCTCTAGAACAGTCTTGTACATGGGATGAAGATTTACAAACGGAAGAGCGAAACAAGGGCTTGTGATTAAAATAAGCAGTCCTAAAACATGTATGGAAAAAAATCAGATTCTTTGCATAAACGAGCAAGTGGAATGCTGTCAAGGCTGGTCCTAGAATATATGTAACAAGACTTTTCCAGGCTCTTCTAACCATTGTTTGGTTTTGGGGTGTTTTTAAGAAACCTCTTTCTAACCTGACAAATACTTTGTGTATTTGAATTGAACCTGCTCTCTAGAGAGGTGCAAAAAAAAAGTGACTCAAACTACACTACAATGAAGCCGTTTCTTTTTTATCTTGACTTTTTTTTTTCTTTTTCTTTTTTTTCTCTTTTTTTT
>JANVCC010010369.1:545569-567128 GCA_025345505.1 Todiramphus chloris collaris
TTTTTTATCTTGACTTTTTTTTTTCTTTTTCTTTTTTGTCTCTTTTTTTTTTTTCCTTTTGTTGCTGTTTTATCGTAGGCTAATGTTTCAGATGAGCACTGGCCATCCTTGGTTCAGGAGGCAACAACTGAAGCTCTGAAGCTTTCTTCTTGCCCCCTGGCATCTCTCCTGCAAGCACTGCTGCAGTATCACCGCAAAATGGGAGCAAGGTGTGTGTGGTCTGTTCACTGCTGAGTGGAACACGCTGCAAGCAGTCATCATCCCCAGATCTAGCTCCAAGACATAAAAGAAAACTGAAACCTGTAACTAATTCTTGAAGTAGTATGGTGGTTAAAAGAGAGAGGAGGGGAAGGTACCAGTAGTCCAGTAGTGTGGGGACCAGGAAGCTGCAGAATCATTACTCCTTTTCTCAAACCCCACATCTGTGACCCTCATACCAAGAGAAAAACAGCAGTGAGACAACTTTTATTTTAATAGTATGTTACCTAGATAAATTAATCAGGAAGACTATACATTCTCAAAAGGCTTGTCAAACAGCACAGGAGAAACACATCACTACCCTGTCTGCTGCTGGGATTCAGTTGAATCAACTGCAGGAACTGCAGTGCCTTTTGTGAGTGCCTGGCTGCCAACTGTTTGTGTGTAGTGTGAAATCCTGTTGGGATTATTGGGATTAATTGTACTACCTGCTTCTTTTGGGTGCACTGTCTTCCAAAAGATTTGTCTCATATCTCTCAAGCCGGAGAATTCCTGCTGTACTTGTTCAGCAGATCACACCCTGCAGCCAGAGATGGTGCTGAGTTCACAGACAAGATGGTGTTTATCTTGTTACTGTAGGAGTCACAAAATCTCAGGCATCAGTCTAATTTGGGTTACTTGATAGTTAAACAGCCAACTCAATTGTAATATATTAAGCGTAACAACGGTGTCAGGATTCCTTAGCATTCTAGATGCATTTACATAAGAAACAAAGGAATGTGCATTGAACTCTGCTCCATCCCTTTCTTGGGTGCTCTGGAAATAAAGACCTCCTGTTGTGTTACTTCTGATGCTTGCTGCACCAGGGGTGTGTTACATGCAACCTAAGCAGATGCCTTTGGGTTACATTTTGGTTGTGCTTCCAGGGAGACTCGTCGGATGTTGGAAAGAGTGGTTTATCAACCAGGGAATCCAGAAACCATAGTGTCGGTGGCACGCTGGTACCTCCTGCAACATCTGTATGCCAAAGATGATCGTGAGTTAATAGATGTAAGTCGGTCGTTTCCATATGGAAGTTCAGTCTGTTTACGTTGAATGTTGTGCTTGGAAGCAAGGTGGAGGGATGCTAGGGGGGTGCTGGCTCACCTGCTCTAGAAGTTGCAGTGTTTAAGGATTGGATGCTGAGAAAATGTACCTCTGTTTGGGAAACTACGCAGAATCCCAGACTCCCATCATGGTGGGGGCTGGCAGGGCCCTCTGGAGATGCTCTGGTGCCACCCCCTGCTCCATCCAGCAGGGGCACCCAGAGCAGGGGCCCAGCAGCGCAGGGTCCAGCCGGGGTGGGAATCTCTCCAGACAAGGAGACTCCACAGCCTCTCTGGGCAGCTTGGCACAGGCTCCCGCACCCTCACAGTGAAGAAGTTGCATCCAGTTTGTTTGAAAGTCCTCTGCACAATGCTAGTGAGAAACAAACAGTGAAATCTCTCTCTAATCTGAACTGGCAAGAATTCTGCGAGTGACTCTTTGGTAGAAATGAGAGCCATTTAATCAGAATTTTACCAGAACAGATTAGTGCACTAAAAATATTAATTCCCTCTAGCCAGGCTGGAACAGTGTGGTATCTGTCACCCAAAATATCTGAACAGTAGAAGGCTGTACTTTCTGTACTTAAACTTTCATTGGGCCTATAACAGTACGTTATTTTCAGTACATAGTCAGTGGTACATCAGCTTCTGTTGTCAGTACTTCACAAATTAATTCAGTCAGACTCACAAATCCACACAGCTCTTTCGTGTGATGCGATGGGGGGGGGGGGGAAGGTTCATTTTGGGTTGAAATTGTAACCACTTTGCTGCTCAAATGATGGATACGCTCCGAATAATCTCCTCGCTGCTGCCACTGGCATGAGGAGCTCTTGTTCCCACAGTAACAGCTGTTCCCTGGTGAAAGTTTTGAATCCATAACATCAAATAGGCTCAGCGTTGGCAACAGTCTATACACAGGCACATGGGTTCATAAAAAAGGGAGTATTAGTGAGCTCATGTGAGATTCTGGTGTGATCTCATTTCACTTGCTTCTCTGAAGTCATCTGTGCTCCCCACCAGTTAGTGCAGTATCAGTACTGGGTGAATCTCTGCTTGACTCTACTTAATGGTTTTTCTTCGTATGTATAATGTGATTGGATTGCAAGAGGAGTGCCAGGGGCTTGTGAACCTCACGCTGTCGTGGGACCTTTTCAGCTAGTGGAAAAGCTACAAACAGGAGGTGTGGAAAATGAATTGAGGAAAGGTAAATTTAAATGGGAGGAAGCAAAAGGATACCCCTCCAGTTCGAAATAGCTGCAGAGAATGATGATGTTTGGCAAGTTAGGATTTATACCGGTGTCCCAAGGGTGTGTCAGCAGCAGGACAGGTCTCATCTAGCACTGCTTGCTTCCCTGCCAGCTCGGTCCCAGCCCCGGGCACAGCTGCCTGATGCTGGAAGCAAGCTGATGGGTAAGGCCCAGTATGTCCTATCTGGGCTTAGGGGTTACCAAACGTGTTAGGGAAACCACGTAGCAGGAATTAAAATGTGCTTGGGATTGCCAGTGAAATGCTAGCAGTAAGATATGAAACTCCCATGTTTTCAATGCTCATTTTTCTCTGCAGGTGCTTATAGAAAATGCCAAAGCTAATGGAGACGTACGAGTTCTGGAGCTGAATGAGAAGTTGTCAGCAAGTGCCTAGTATATGGACTGTATCACATGAAAAAAATCTTCCATTTCTGCAACTTTCAGTCCATGTTCAAGCGCATACATGGTTTGGTCTTTTTTTAATTGTTTCCTTTTTTTATTTTTGTTGCATTAACTGCCAATTTTATCCTTAGATTTACTTTTTCTCAAAAAAAAGTGCATTACCTTGTTGTCCACATGAGTTCCATCAAAAAAAATACGCTTTATTTGAACAAAGACCCTGAATTTTGCTCTTGCTTGTTTCCTCGCTGAAACTTCAGCACTATTTGCAAGGGAGAGTACTTGTATTTCCCCCTGGGCCACACACAGCACTGACAGTGAAGTGATGTTGGAAAGGCTTCTACTTCTTTGCTTTTTCCTGGCACAGAGTCTTACCAGCTAAGTAGCAGCAAACATTTCTTCTTTCCTGGATACTGTGAAACATTCAGAAGTTTAAAATGCCAGCATTCCTCTGGTATACTCTGTATTGCAGTTGGGACACAAATCCACTTTGAACTTCATGTGCAGTGTCAGTTTATAGTTTTGGGGTCTTTGTCTTAGTGTTTCTTGGTTTTGTTTTGTTTTTTAGCTAATCTTAGTTACAGCAGCGTATCCTCTTGACTGCAGCCTTCTGTAAACATTCCCATCAAGAAAAGTGAGTGATTGTCAGGGACAGGATTGCATTTATAAATGTGTGTAACAGATTCTATTTATGTCTTGGTAATTCTGATACTGGCTGCTTAAATGGGATGGAAGCATGAGAGTGGTTCTTAGGACAGGGTGTTACTTTGCCTTGGTTTCAGCCCGGCTGGCCGACGGTGAAGCGCCATGCTCACTCCAGCCCTTCTCCAGGAAGTACAACAAAAGGTCAAGACAAAGGACAAGGAGGGTTCACTCACCAGTTACCATCACAGACAGAAGACAAGCTCAACTTGGGGAAACTTAATGGCCAAGAAAGCCACCAGCACCCTGGCTGTGCCAGCACTGGGGTGGGCAGCAGGAGCAGGGCAGGGATCGTCCCCCTGCACTGGGCACTGGGGAGGCTGCCCCTGGAATCCTGGGGTCAGGATTGGGCCCCTCACTCCCAGCAGGACAGTGAGGGGCTGGAGCGTGGCCAGAGAAGGGCAACGGAGCTGGGGAAGGGGCTGGAGCACAAGGGTGCTGAGGAGCAGCTGAGGGCCCTGGGCTTGTTGAGCCTGGAGAGAAGGAGGCTGAGGGGAGACCTTCTGGCTCTGACAGCTCCTGGCAGGAGGCTGGAGCCAGGGGGGTCGGGCTCTGCTCCCAAGGAACAAGGGACAGGACAAGAGGAACTGGGGTCAAGTTTCCCCAGGGGAGGTTTAGGTTGGAGCTGAGGAACAATTTCTCCAGTGCCCTCCAGGGTTCCCCAGGGCTGTGCCAGGCTGCCCAGGGCAGGGGTGGAGTCCCCGTGATCCCTGGAGGGGTTTCCAAGCCCCCCGTGGAGCTGTGGTGCTGAGGGACAGGGGGCAGTGGTGCCCTGGCAGTGCTGGGGGAAGGGTTGGACTTGTAGTTCTTAAAAGACCTCTGACCAGGTTAGACTGGTCCCATTGTAAACAGGACACCACCAACACTTGCAGCCCTTGGCTTGCTTGCAGTGGCTTTGCAGGAGCTGCTACCACATCAAGAGAGGTTCTCCTCCCACTCTGCTCTGCCCCAGGGAGGCCACCTCTGGAATCCTGTGTGTCCAGTTCTGGGCTCCCCAGTTCAAGAGAGACAAGGAGCTACTGAAGAGAGTTGCAGCAGTGGCTGTGAAGATGGTGAGGGGCTGGAGCATCTCTGTGCTGGGGCCAGGCTGAGAGCCCTGGGGCTGTGCAGCTGGAGAAGAGCAGCCTGAGAGGGGAGCTGAGCAATGCTGAGCAAGAGATAAAGGGCCCCAGGGGGCAAGAGGATGGGGACAGACTCTGCTCAGTGGTGCCCAGGGGCAGGACAAGGGGCAGCAAGGGGCACCAACTGGAAGCCAGGAGGTTCTGTCTGAGCAGGAGGAGCAAGTTGTTTGGTGTGAGGGTGTGGGAGGCTGTGCCAGGCTGCCCAGAGAGGCTGTGGAGTCTCCTTGTCTGGAGAGATTCCCACCCCGGCTGGACCCTGCGCTGCTGGGCCCCTGCTCTGGGTGCCCCTGCTGGATGGAGCAGGGGGTGGCACCAGATCAGCTCCAGAGGGCCCTGCCAGCGCCCACCGTGCTGGGATTCTGAGATCTCTGGGAAGGATGTGAGAGTCATGAGATACCACTGTCATTTTGAAGAGGAACTCCAAACTCCTCTAGGCTGGGGATTATATTCCGTGGAGGTAAGTAGAAACATCTCTCAAAGGTGAGAATCTCTCCTTGTCTCCCAGTTTTGTTCTCCCACCACTCTCAATGTAAGATAGTTTCCTTAAAAAGATTTTTTTTTTTTTCAGTAAATTTAGATCGATTGTGGTTCCCAAAACAGCCTGCTGTCATGTAGCCTTGAACTATCAGTAAGTGCAGACATAAAAAGGGAATGTTGTAGAAGACAGACTCGTGACTCTCAAGACTAGCTGTCACTTTTTTTAGCTTGCTGCTGTGGAAAGCCTGGAGAACTTCTGACAGCCTCTGGTTCCTGTCCGTGGTGTATGGTTTGTGGTGGTGGGACAGTCACCACTGCCAGCCTGGGGACAGCACCATGAGTTGGTACCTGCCCTTGTACTGCTCTCAGCAGAAATGCTGCTACATGAGCGCTGCACGGCACTAAACCTTAAATACTTAAACCTTGATTATGTAGGACTGTGTTTCTGCACCAAAACACCTCGTAAAAGTCAAATAAGAACAGTCCAGAGAAAGCAGCAAAGTAACCATCAACTGAATCATAGAATCAGAGGATTATCTAGAATCATATAATCATGGACTGGTTTCCAAGCCCATCAACTCCACCCCCCTGCAGGGAGCAGGGCCATCTGCAGCTAGAACAGGGTGCTCAGAGCCCCGGGCAACCTCCCCTGCAATGGTGCCAGGGATGGGGCAGCCACCACCTCTCTGGGCACCCTGGGTCCCAGCCCTCCCAGCATCGCTGGGGCTCCTCTGGCCCCGCTCCACCAGGTCCCTGTCTCTGCTGTGCTGAGCACTCCCGAGCTGCCCCAGCACTGCAGGGGGGTCTCTCTCTCTGCCCAGAGCCCTGGGAGCAGAGGGGCAGGATCCCCCCCCTCCCCTGCTGCCCACGCTGCTGGGGTGCAGCCCAGGGTGCCAGTGCCTGCTAGGTTCACTGGGTTGGAGAGGTTGGAGAAGACCTTTATGACCACTGAGTCCTGTTTACCCAGCTCTGCCATGTCCAGAATAGTCTTTGTATTGTTAAACCCCAGTAATACCCTGTTTATTCTCTTGAGAAAAGCACGATGTTACTTTTTCTGTGATCAGTGTTGAACTCCTGGAACAAGATGATTACACATCCCAGAGCTGTATTACATGCCCTGTAGGAAATGCAATCCCACGTTATCTCCACCACCTACTCGGTGAAAAGTGCTCAGGCAACACACGTTTAAATTTAGGCTTCTGTAAAATCCAACTGCACGGGGTAAAAACCTTGCAGCCCTCGTTTTCTCACAACGTGTATCCCCTACAACAAGAAAAAAAAAATAAACAACTCACTTCAGGTCTGCTCGGGCACGGAAAACCCGCAGACCCACGCGGGTTGTGCCTGGCTGACGTTTCACCCTGCGGCAGGGCTCGGGGTGCCGGGCGCTGCAGCGTCGCCCAGCGCGGGGCCGGGCAGCGGGCTGTTGGTGGGTGCTGCTGCCGGGGTCACACGTCCAGCTGCAGCAGCAGAGAGGGAACAAAGAAACATCCCCCCGGCATCATCTGCGGCGTCACGGCGGCTGGTGCTGAAGGCAGGGTGGAGTGAGACCCAAAGAGTTTATAAATGGGACTCCTCGCTGCTTGGGGTATGAAGGATTTTATTATACGCTTCCTACGTTTCCTTTTATGCAAGCATGAGGCAAAGGCTCACCTCTGGGAACTTTACTTATTTATCTGGGTCGTGCGTGCTCATCACGTTCTCTGCATTCCCGGAGAGCTGCTGGGTTTGGTTTCTGCTCAACCTCAGGGCTCCTCTCTGGACGGCATCACGAGGTACAGCGGGGAAGCGCGTTGATTTACATTACCTTCTTATCCTTAGAGCTTAACAAAACCACAGGTGTACACATCTATCTCCCCAATACACCTTTTATACTTAAAAAAATACAGTTATTTGCTAAATTTATAGATATAAAAGCCCTGAGAACTTTTTTAATCCTGCCTCTGCAAGGAAAAGTTCATCCCTCATCCTGCAGCCCAGTTGAATATTGTCCTGGGTGTCTAGAATGGATCTTTCCTTGTCTCCCAGTTGACTCACTTTCTCCTGATTCAATCTAACAGCTGACAGGTAACTTCTACATTTAGTGTGCTCAGGGGAGCGAGGAATCATTTTGAGTTTGGTTGCAGTGTGGAGCAATAAATATTGAGATAACTCCTGCATATTGTGAAGCCACTCAAACAAAAGCAATGGTCCAAATATCTGTTCGTGTGTGATCTGAATTTATAACTTGTGACTCAAACTCTCCTGCTGTAATGACACAAAGCAGTGCTTAGAGCAGCTCCCGCTCCTGCCAAGCCCATGTGTGGATGGGATGGAGGGATGGAGGGAGGGATGGGTGGGTGAATGGGTGGATGGATGGATGGATGGATGGATGGATGGATGGATGGATGGAGGAAGGGATGGATGGAGGAAGGGATGGATGGAGGAAGGGATGGATGGATGAAGGGATGGATGGATGGATGGATGCATGGATGCATGGATGCATGGAGGGATGGATGGATGGATGCATGCATGCATGGAGGAAGGGATGGATGGATTAGATAGATAGATAGATAGATAGATAGATAGATAGATAGATAGATAGATAGATAGATAGATAGATAGAAAATCTGCAGCAATACTTCTGTCCTTTCCTTAGTTCCAGGGTAAGACTCTGAAGGTTGTCCTGGATTTTTTTTCTTTTTTATTTTTTTTTCTTTGACACCATCTGCTTTTAGAAACTGATTAATCAGTAACCTTGTACTTCACCTATGTGCCGTTCCTCAGCATATTGAAAACTGCAGCATCCAGGGCACTAGGTGGGTGGGCAGATACCCCCAGCCCCACCAACTGCTGCTGCACCAGCAGCAAAGTACATCTGCAAAAAATGGGACTCGTGAGTCAAAGGAGCTAGAGAAAAACCGTTCAGGATCTGCGCTCGACCCCACGCCCCTCGCTGCGGCTGCAGTAACAGACTGCACATCACAGTGAGGGCAGAGCCCCCTGTAACGCACACAACAGAGGCTGAGACCAAAGTACGGACCCAGAGCAGCTCAGAAACTGCTGCACGTTGCTGAGGTTTCCGTGTTGCTTGTGACAAATGGAACTGTGACCAGCGCAGACCTGGCCTGAAAGCGAGGTGAGGGTGGCTGGGACCCCTTCCGCGGGGCTTGGCCCGAACGAGCCCTCCCACAGACGAAATGCAGGCAGCTCACCTGCGACTTACGGTGCCTGCTCTTTGTCATCCACAAGATGCGAGTGATTTCTAGGACTCCTTCCTCACTGGAGGAAGTTGGGACATACCCTGCTCTCCGGCTGCAGGAGCAGCGTGGCTGGCTGCCGATGTGTCATTCCCTATGGATTGCATCGACGGGACGATGTGTCATTCCCTATGGATTGCATCGCCGGGCTCTCAGCCACCGTGCTGTGAGGTCTGGCTTCCCAGAGAAGCCACCTGAAACCCATGGCTTGAGAAACCTGCTTTTCTATAGAGCAAGAAACATAACAGGCTTGAGGTATGGATTATTGGGGGACTCCCTGAGACTTTCTGAGTTTTCTTCCCTGCGCTATGAACTGTATTGGTCTTTCGTGAAAGAAATGTGCTGTAGGAATTCAGGTTTCTATTGTAAATTGCCTTGTGACCTTCTTTTGGCTTCCCTCACAGCTTCTGCTGGGAAATTGTTCTCATATGTCTCTTTTGCCCTCCTCCTAGAGTTCTTCTCCTTATTCCCAGACTGTTCCCCTTGTCTGTTGAAGCAAAACAAACCCTACAATGTCTGTTGGATTATTCACCATTCTGCTGCAAACCACCGCTGACTTCTACTCAAACAGAGAAAATGAGAATTTCTTAATAACACATCTGCAAATAATTAATTTGTACTTTGTCACCTGTACCCAGTTTATTAGTTACTTTTAATGGTCCAGTAACTTATTAGAAGGTCCGAATCATGCATCTGATACCGGTTCTCATGATGTGGTCTCTACGTACACCCCGTGTGCAGCTGGAGGAGGTTGCTACACCCAGTTCAAGGGTTACTCCAATCTACAACTGATGTAGCTTATGGCAGGACGGGGACAACCATGTTTAGTAACTGAGTACTTGCTTTCTTAAAGTCCTTTAAATACTATGATTACTTTCTTATGAAATCCATGTGCAAAATCTTAAGCCAATCCTTAAAGTTCAATTTTTCTCCTACAGTCGAGTACTCTATTGCAAAATCACTGTGGAAATGACTGTTGGTGTTGCAGTTGTCAACTCTTGTGGTTGCAAGCTCTCATAACTAGCAGCGACACCCGGCAGGGATAGGGGAAAACAAAATCAGGTGTGTCTAGAGGCTACTTCTTTCCCTAACTCAGTGCTTCTTCTCACTGGAGGGAACACCTGCAAGAGCAGATGAGACCTGCTTTTGGTGTTCAGTCTTCTGGGAGGTCGCTTTCACTGGAACTTTTTCAGGTCTTTTTGGATGCTCTTCTTCTCAAGTTTCAGCTTTGTGTTCTGTATCTGTTTGAGCAGCTCCAGTGACTCGTGGACGGACTGAAATCCTGATGGAGAGGCAGAAATAAATAATTAAATAGCATCAGCTTTCAAAACATTAAAAGATGCCCCCTTGCAAAAGTTTCTGAGCCACGCTTACTACAGAGCACGTTAAATCCATTCTATTTCATACAATAGAAGAACGGTTTGGGTGGGCAGGGACCTTCAAGTGTCATCCAGTCCAACCGCCCTGCAGAGAGAGGCACATCTGCAGCTAGAGCTGGGTGCTCAGAGCCCCGGGCAACCTCCCCTGCAATGGTGCCAGGGATGGGGCAGCCACCACCTCTCTGGGCAGCCTGGCACAGCCTCTCACCACCCTCACACCAACAATTTCTCCTTCTCTCTGGTCTAAATCTCCCTCTTTCAGTTCAAACCACCACCCCTTGTCCCAGCAGAGGGGTTCCAGCCCTCCCAGCATTGCTGGGGCTCCTCTGGCCCCGCTCCACCAGGTCCCTGTCTCTGCTGTGCTGAGCACTCCCGAGCTGCCCCAGCACTGCAGGGGGGTCTCAGATTTTATTGTCATCATTGCATTGAGGAGCATGGACACACACGAGCAGTCTGAGCTTCAAGCTCCTCGCTGTAGGAATCACATCTCCTGATACAATGGGCAATGCCAACTACAGTTACACACAGCCTTAAACTACAATTGACATCAGATAGTGGCGTGGAGCAAAGAAAATGCTATGTCTGTCTTTTAAACCATGGGTGTTGGTTGCCCTACAGAATATTGTTCTTTCACTGAGCTTTGGGGTTTAGGGTTTGGTTTTTCCAAGTCCCCAGTCCATATTTTCAGTGGGAGACTGACACTGTTGCTGTGCAGCCAGCCTGTCAGAGCAAGGTTTGTGCCGTGGACCTCCCCATGTGGCAGCAACTGTAAATAATCACACTTCATCTGAGGTGGGCACTGTTTTGTCGTGGTTCTGGGAGGGTGGGAGCTCAGCTTCACCAGCTTCACGTTTGTGCATCTGTTTATAGGTGCATTAAAAGGAAGACAGGAATGTGCAGATGAGTATTTTTTTTCCCAAAACAGAGTCACAGAGCTCCTGATGCACCTCTTTTGGACCACTCTGTGCTCAGATATTGTCAATAAAGGCTGAAAAAATAGAACTGTAAGCTGCTGTGTCCCAGCTGTTTCCAGGTGGCAATACCTTTCAGATTTCAGCGTGGTAGCTGCCAGTCTGAGCCAGTCTACAGGCTCTTTGTGCCACTCCACACCTCCTCTGCGACCTCTTTGCCCCCTTTTTGGGAGGCCAGCCCCCTGTCATGGGAAAGAGCACTCACTGGACTTGCATTTAAACTCAAGCATGGTCAACATATGTTACAGACAGATCTCTTCTGTCATTGATTTCCTCAGGCAGGAGTTTGAAGTGAAGAACTCTCCCCTTTCAGCGCCAGAACCTTTTACTCCGGTATCTCTTAGCCACAGACGTGGTCTCGTGCTCTCTCTGATGGTCCTGTGTGCAGCCAAGCCTTCCCCTGTCGAGCTGCACAATGACCTCAGATCATTTAGAGCTGAGCTTGCTGCAGCCTCGGAGCTGGGCTTGTAGGTGGGTTGCAGTTGGAGCTGAAGTAAAGAGCTGGGATCCTCGATCACAGACAGCTTGGAAGACGAGAACCAGCTGCTGGAGTTTCAAGTGAGAACACGTAAGAAGTGAAGCCCTTGTGTAATGACTGTCAGCCATCTGTTCCTTTGAAGAGAAGGCTGAGTGGGTTTTTTTTGGGTAACCCAATGTGTCTGCTGTGCTTCCACGACCAGCTGGAAGGGGAGATGGGGAGCAGAATCTTCTCAGGCTGGTCGGTCATGCTCTGTGGGATACCTCAGTGCGTCTGGCCCCGTATGAAGCAGCTGCCAGGGATTCAGCAATGAGTTCTGCTTCCCTCTTCACCTGCACCAGGCATGCTCTGTGTCAGGCAGACGTAACTCATGGGGAGTAAAGGATGGAAACGGTACCAACCCACCAAACACAATCTCAGTGGCAGCATCTGAGCAAATGGGACCTGTGCCTCCCGAAGAAGGTTAGAAATAGGTGCTCTAAAATGCCTGGAAATCAGGTTGTGAGGTTGCCTTTTGAGTGATCACGAGGCTTTTCAGAAGACAGAGCAACCTGTGTGTAAATGTCACGGTGGCCGTTGGCAAAGACCCGTGTGCCTCTGTGCATGGGCTTTGGGAGAGAGAAACGCTCATCAAAATCATCATTTAAAGTTGCTAAAATGTCTTTACAGGGAAGTATTTTCTGCAGCAGCAAGCTACAGCAGAAATTAGTTTAAACAATAAATCGCCCAGGATCCCGTCCTCACCTGATCTGTACTCGCTTTGCATTTCCTCAAGCTCCTTCCAGATCCGCCTTTCAAACCTGGTGATCCTCACGTGCAGGGCTTTTTCATCCCTTTTCAGCTGCTCCAACTGCTCTTGGTATTTCTGTGTTTTATCCACTCGCTCCAGCTTCAGCGACAGATGCAGCAGCTTTTCCTCCACCCTTTTTTCCTCCCTTTCCTTTAAATACATAACACAGGTCCACGGTAAGACACTTGATGTGATTTGTGATTCCCTGCCTGGCTTCCTAAACCCACGTGTGACAGCACGGAGTGAATGCCAGTGAGGATGTGCCCATCCTCTCTTCCCCAGCGAACCGAGGAAACTGGGAAACTGGGGCTGGGCCAGCACAAAGGTGCTTTAAAAATTATTTAGTTTTATTATTTTATTTTATTTTATTTTATTTTATTTCATTTCATTTTATCTTATTTTATTTTATCTTATTTTATTTTATATTTTCATTTAACTCTGGTGATGTGTTTGTTGCATTTTGTGATGAGAAGCTGGGAACTCAACCAACCCATTCTCGGTTGCTTCCATGCACCCATCTCAAGCCCAAGCTTTCTGACCTAAGAGGTGGTGTAAACCCAGCTCGGCTGCTGGTGTGAATAAGGAGGCTGAGCTCTGTGAGAGATGCACGACTGGGGGGTGGTAAGTGGTCCTCTGCCTCTTCTGAGCTCTGCACAGCTCTAGGATGAAATTTGCCCTCCTCAGAGACATGCTCAAACCTGAGCTGCAGAGCAGCCCACCCTTTCCTTGCTCTTCAAGTTGTCCTTCTCTCCAGGCTCAACAACCCCAGGTGCCTCAGCTGCTCCTCACCACAATTGTGCTCTAGACCCTATTGGTGTATTTGCTGCAAAACAATCACAAAAACTATTGGTGCAGGGAAAATATTCAAATGGTGGTTTTGAGGTAGCAGCTGGCAAGTCAGAAATGTATTTAGTATCTTCCTGGGTGCATGAAGCGTTGGTGGCCTTGAGTACAAGAGATCATCATCAGGAGATTAAAGATCAGGAGATAAAGAGATAAAGATGGAGATTAAAGATCAGGAGCCTTTTTGTTCGAGGCAACTTCTGGATCTGGTCTTTGATCATTAGCCTCTATCCCGGTGCTGAGACACGGCTTTTGTGTTTCAGCCTCTTTTGAAGTCTGAAGCAGAATGAAGACAGCAAAGGAGGAAGAGCCTTAGAATCTGTGAAGGAATTAATCCCAAGGCATCGTTCCGGTGCCAAGCACCAGCTGCTGCCATGGAACCGAGACACACCACGTTCTAAGGGACCAAGGAATCAAGGTGATGGGATCTTCTCGCTCCCAGTCCTAGGAGGGCTGGAGGCCACCCCACCGCCATCCTTGGAAACTCTTACCAGTCTCTCCTTGGAAACTCTTACCAGTCTCTCCTTGGAAACTCTTACCAGTCTCTCCTTCACCGAGTTAAGCAGCTGATGCCTGTGCTGGGCTTGATCTTCTTCAGACCGTGTCACCTGTGCTTCTGTCCACTTCCGAAGAGTCTGCATCTGGTCCCTGAAGTCGCTTAGAATACTTGTCAACCTAAAATTACGACAGTTTAGTCACAGGACTAAGGATTAGTCTGTGACACGGAGGAGTCGCTTGAGTGAATTGTTTAAATTACTCCAGACCTCCTCAACAGCTTCCTAACAAGCCTTAAGCTCAATTACTGTGTTCATCCTTATCTGGAAGGTTGTACCTGCATGCCAAAACGTATTCTACTCTACAAGAATATCTGAGGGCTGAAAAGATGTTAATTCCCCACTTGAATTAGCTCTATTTGAAGTGGGTGAGGAAACGTCACTATCCCATTGAACACCAACCAGCATCAAGGAGAGCAGCAAAACCACTTGTGGTCTGAAAATGAATTTCATAGGGATAAAAAAGGTTTATAACTAAGATAAAAAATAAAAAAAAAAGAGATTGCAGAGTTCAGTTGGATGGAAACGTGAAAGTCCACCCAAAGGAAACGGGGGAGCTGGAGGAGATGAGGAACTGCAGGAAGCGTGGTGAGAAAATGCTGCTTGGGTCAAATAGGCACGATGCCAAGTGAACTGGAACTATATGGTTTAAATTTGGGGGTTTATTTATGGTGCAACATGTGATTTGCAGTGTGAACCATGGCATGACACAAACATAGGTCCAAGTTGTAGTCATAGATATAAATTTTCATGCTTAGGCACATGCCCTGGCTGTAGGAGCGTCATGAAAATTTCAGATGAATCCCATTATTTTCCAAGGCATATTTAAACTCAAAAAATGACCACCTGAAATCCACTTGGGCCTCAGTTAGGATGCAAACCAACAGGTAAGGAACGGGATTTTAGAACAAGACAACACTCGCAGCGCTTTTAAAATAGAAGATCACATTTCCTAAGTGTGTTTATACTGAGTGATTGATAACAGTTCTGTATCAGCCTAATGAAGCGATAACTACCATCAGCAGGCTCTGTAAATGTGCTAAAAAAACACCAACTTAATGACAGCAAAAATCTCTCCGATATGATATTGCAGTGTGCTATAGAAAATGTCTTTTCAATGTCTTCTACATAAGCTGCCTGTTGGATCAGTTTACCACTACTAATCATTTAGCACTAAACGTAGGACATTTAAAACTGTAACACTTCAGCAGCTCCAAGATTTTGGATTTTTAAAGTATAAAAACTTGTGGTATTGAGTTTGTTGATTTTAGTCCTGACCATGCACACGTGAACATTCCTGGAGCACTAATCTGGAGAAAATAAAATGATACCGTGGTAGTCTGCTGATGAAAAATGCCCTCCCTGGAAGGGATGTCCAGAGCTGGTCCAGGCTGCCCTTTGGCATCCCCGTGATCCCTGGAGGGGTTTCCAAGCCCTCCGTGGAGCTGTGGTGCTGAGGGACAGGGGGCAGTGGTGCCCTGGCACTGCTGGGGGAATGGTTGGACTCCACGAGCTCAAAAGTCTCTGTCCACCAGAACCATTCCTTGATTCCGTAACACAGGTCAGTACACAACCCGAGCATGAGAAGAGGAGGTGTAAAGAGCTTCTCTCAGACCTAACAGTGAGCTGCCTGACTGGAATAACAGGAATCACCACCCAAATTTTGCCATGGAAAGGCGAGGTAATGATGGAGACTGTGCTCTGTTGAAGCCACTGTGCTAAGGTCATCACCCATGAGCACAGGACCTCCCCACCTGAAGGTCACTGAACGGGGTGGTCATTACAAGGGTTTCAGCTCCGTTCAACCACCACAGCTGGCAGTGACACCACTGGTACCTCTGCAGACAGATCTTCCATGTGGTAGTATATATGTGTGGTTGTATATTCTTAATTCCCATTGAGTATTTTCATATAGAATTTTAGAGTATATATCTATGGAATCACATAATCAATGTATACGATCAGGAGATTTTAACCCACCAGGCATGAAACAAAGGCCTCGTGCCATTTTTCTTTTTAATGTTAAGATTACAGAACAAAATGATGGTGTATCTTTTAATGGATGAGGATGAATGAGCCATGGGTGCCAGGCTTGGTGGTCAGCTTTGTTCAACGGCTCAGGCTCAAAACTTCGTGCCCTTGTCCACCAGCTTTTGACTTTCTTTTGATTTCTCTGAAGTTGGGAAAGGGAGAAGAAGGAAATACTCAAACCTAAAAATTAATTATTTGAGACTATGTTCAGGCAGCTGAGGAAAGATTTGGCAACGTCTTCCTTGGGGAGAGCTACGGAAATAATAGACCATAAAAAAAAATTATTTAACAAATAATATTTTAACAAATACCAAAAAGGATTTCCATGAACCAGGGCAGTGTGATGTGGGGTTATGCAGCCTGATATTAATATATGAATATTTTATATAGCAAGTTAATGATTTCTTATTAAGAATAAAACAGTCTCATGTTTTGTTTTATTTTAAACTTCCTTTCATTAGCATCTCTCCCGCGTGGATTTAATATACCTGCAGATACATAAAACATATCTATCAGAAGTGAGGCTCCAGAGGCAGACAATTGCCATAGACCTTGGCCCAGCAAAGCCCCAAAATATTAATAAAGGAATACTTGTGGACATTTAGTAAGAGCACACTCCAGTAAATGTTCACACGTGAAAAATAAACCTATTGGTGAATGAAATGACTTTTGTGCAGTTGAATGAAGCTATTCCCACCTCACCGGCCCCGAGAGATAAACATCCTCCACTTTGTGAAGGGCCAGATATCTGAGAAAGGCAAAAGTCCCGTGGAATCTTCAACTATACTTAAAATTCGTCTGTTTTTCAGTGACACCTTCAGTTTGTACTTTTACAATACAATGGGGTCCCAGGCAGCTGCATATCAAAAGAAGAGGTAGCTCTGGGCCTTAAAGCTGATTTTTAACTTGCCAGATTTTATGCAGGAGTTCCAGTCTGTTCCAGAAATGGAGTTTTATTTCAGCGCTATAAAAAGAATGCATAAATCTGGTAGACTTTAAAAAGAGCAATATAAAAGGAGACAGACATTCCCCCGAGGGCATGTTATTTTAATTAAATTTTATATTAACTGGGATAAAACCTCAACATTTAGTAAAGAAGTTTTTCAGATTTAGTGGTGAATACACAACGCCAGCTCGCCTCAGTGTCTTGAAAAACCACCTCATTACAAGCTTTTTACTTCTGATGACAATTTCAATGAGGCCCCAATAACTTATGAGAAACTCAGCATTTCCCTTGGCTCACTTGTCCAATTTCTTTCTTTCTGGTCACTGCTCCATTTTTCCTTCCCTCTTATCTTGGTTTCATTTCTCATCCCTTTCACATCATCTTGATCACCATCCTTTGCTGGCCTCTGCCTCTCTGTTCCTCCTTCCCATTGCGATCCATTGCCCACTTTAGCTGCTATTTCCCACTCAACCCGATTCGTTCTCCTGTTTTCTTGATGAGAACTTCCTTATGTTTAAAGTTCTAAAATCATAGAGTGGTTTGGGTGGGAAGGGACCTTAAAGATCATCTTGTTCCAACCTATGGGCAGTGTCACCTCCCACTAGACCAAGTCCCATCCAACCTGGTCTAACCTATTTTTATTTCTGAATACAGTTCAGATACAATCTTAATTAAAATAAATCTTTACTCAAGTACTTCACCGTTGTAAGGAGTGGAACTATTGCCTTTGGAATTCATTACTGCAGGATTATTATAATTAGATTTCCAATTATTTCTGCTGGCTCTGCTGCTCAGCGCTGGGGTGTTGCTCTCAATAGGGGTGCCAGGCACTTCTGTTCGTTGCATCCATCCCTGCAGCTCCCTCCTCTCTAAAAACTCATCAAGATTAAAATAGCATCTTAAAAAGCAAGACACAAATAAACCAAAAAAAAAAAATCTGTGGGCGCACGAGGCTGCGCAGCTCCTTTCCCCTCGTGCCCACCTTCCCTCACCCGCAGCACCCCTGCCCCAGGCAGCTGCCTCAGAGCTGGGCAAGCGCTGCCAGGGCGTACAGGAAATGTCTTGTCCTGCACATCTGGCAAATCGAGATTTGCCCAGATTATAATGGTAAACAGCAACAATTTGGTGCCTCTAAGTGTGGAAAGTTAATTGGCCTCATACCTCCCTTCTCACAGGGTGGCATTTAGCCCCCTGTTTCAACAATTGTCCTTCAGGGAGGTATACTTTCATTATGTATTTTCATTATCTTATGGCACAGATCGTCATTAACCTTCTCTTAGTGTTTTGAAGGGATGTTAATTAACGGGTTTGTTTTGCTATTCCATGGCAAGCTGCCGTTCATCACGCTAAAGCATTCAGCGTGAGCTATCATAATGGAAAACCCTCCGTCACCTACTTGAAATCCAGGAGGTGCAACTCGTGATGTTGGTCTCCCCGGACTGTCTTTAGATTGGAGCTTTGATCGGAGTTGGACGTCTCTATCTTGCCTAATAGCTGCATGACCTAACGGGAGTTCAGCAGAGAGAGTCGTTACGAGCCAGACTACGAGCACTGGCATTGAAATATGCATTATGGTCACAACAAGCAGCTAACACCAAGGCACAGCTACACAAAAACCGAACTTTTCTCAAGACAAATTTCATTCAGTCAGGACCGAAAAATTGAGTTCAGGGTCAGCAAAGCTGTAAGAGCTGAATCACAGAATCATTAAGGTTGCAAATGACCTGCAAGATCATCAAGTCCAACCATCTACTAAATACTGTCAGGACCATTAAACAACGCCCTGAAGTGCCACATCTGGATGTTCACTGAACCCCTGCAGGGACGGTGACTCCATCCCCTCCCTGGGCAGCCTGTGCCAAGGCCTCACCACCCTCTCAGTAGAGAAATGTTTCCTAATATCCAACCTAAACCTCCCCTGGGGCAACTTAAGCCCATTCCAGCTTCTCCTGTCACTAGTCACCTGGGAAAACAGACCAACACCCACTGCACTACAGCCTCCCTTCAGGTAGCTGTAGAGAGCAATAAGGTCTCCTCTCAGCCTTCTCTTTTCTAGACTAACCAACCCCAGGTCCCTCAACCTCTTCTCATCAGACATCTTCTCCAGAGCCTTCACCAGCTTGGTTGCCCTTCTTTGAACTCCCTCCAGCAAGACCTGCCAACGCCAAAGTCCTTGTGGATGCGGGTTCCACAATCACACGCATGGGTAAGCCATGCTCTTTTTGTTTGAACCAGGCGCTTGGCACCGCGCACATCTCCCCAGCAGAGACAGAAACACGAGGAGGGACATGAGGAAAAATTAGGAGAAGCAGCAGCATATCCATAGTCACTTCTCGACAGGTATTTCCCTGTAGGCTTCTCTACTCACCTTCTTCTCAAAGTCCCCAGTGCAGATTTTGAGGGCAGAGTGAAGACCATAGACCTCTCTGTCAGTCTTCTGCGCCTCGTGCCTGATGAGGCTGATGTCTCCGGAGAGCTTTGCGACGCTCGCCTCGCATCTGCAGGAGAACCGGAGACGAGACCGTCTGCGGGGGGATGCTGGGGGGCCGTGCAGGCAGATGCTGCTCTCCACGTGCTGCCGCTGGGTCAAATCCACCTCCCAGGACCACCCCGAGGGGAGGTAAATCAGGCAGAGACACCCCATCGCAACAACCCTGCAACAACATCTCTGCTGCCCGTGGGCTCCTCGCTCCACAAACCTCCTTGGCATGCCCGTGGGCTCCCTGGGAACTGCACAAGCCCTCTGCAGCTCGCTCTGCCAGGCTGGTTGCTCCCTTGACTTCCCCCTGTCCCTCGTCAATACATGAAATTAAATTTGCGGTGTAAATCGAGAGGCCAACCCGCACTCTGAGCACTCCCAGCCTTCGGATGCCGTCCCGGAGAGGTGTCGCGCTGGTGCCACCACCACCCCAGCCTGCAGCCTCCGCCAGCTGCACGCGGTTCTTGGGCACTTCTTCTGCAAGGGGCATTGGCCACTTGATATTTCAACTGTTTCTGTTGCGTTGGCCAACATATCTCATCGCATTTCAAGAGGCAAATAAATGAGAGGAGAGTGGTGGTGTTAGATGAGCAGGGGCTGAAGAATGTTCAGCCAGCTCTTCTTTCCAGATTGAATGAATGTTTCAGCCCCTATATTTCATGTGTATATACAGACATATATGTGGGCTGGAACCCCTCTGCTGGGAGCCAGGCTGGGAGAGCTGGGGGGGTTCAGCCTGCAGAGGAGAAGGCTCCCCAAGGGGACACCTTCTGGGGGCCTTTCAGTATCTCAAGGGGGCTAGAAGAAAGATGGGAGGGACTTTTCCCAAGGGCTTGCAGTGACAGGACAAGGGATGATGGGTTCAAACTACAAGAGGAGAGATTTAGATTAGGAATGAGAAGTTCTTCCTTCTGAGGGTTGTGAGAAGCTGTGGATGCTCCATCACTGGATGTGCTCAAGCCCAGGCTGGCTGGGGCTGTGAGCCACCTGGTCTAGTGGGAGGTGTCCCTGCCCATGGCAGGGGGGTTGGAACAAGATGATCTTCAAGGTCCCATCCAACCTAAACCATTTTATGATTCTATGCTACTATAATTCTATGATTCTGTTATTCTATGATATACACACACAAACACATTACATATACATAGTATATATGTATATTTCTATGTATATTGAAAGAATATATGTATTTTTTTTTAACATGAGTGTTCCCTTCCAACCGAATTATTCTGTGACTCTGTGAAAACTCTCCCAGGAGCAACCAGATGCCGCAGTGCCAGCAGGCACTCAGAAAGATATTGCAGAGAAAAATTACCCAAAGGCCACAAAGTACTGCACAATTTAACACAAATAACAGAATAGAAGTAGAGTGGGAAAAACAGTCAAGGCTTAAAATGCCAGAGAAATTATCGACGGAAACACCACCACTGAAAAAGCTGCTGCTGTTGACAGGTAAAAGATCTAAAGAGAAATTTTGACAGCTTGAATAGACCAGCTTTTTGTCATCTCCGTGATGATGCTTAGATATTGTGACACACCTACAGAGCATGTAGATCCAGGAAATAATAAAAAAAAATAAAATAAAATCACTGCAGATAATAGAGGCTTTTACAAAGGCCGGGACTTTGATCAACAGAGACCATTGATTTGGAGAACAAGTACAAAACCCCTGTGCAGGTGAACATGGACCTGGAGAGAGACGGGCTGCTCTGGAGCTGACTGCCATCCCAGCTTCTCCAGGAAAACTGGAAACCAAACCACGACCTAGCGAGAAGGTGCAGGGAGACCGTGGGTCCTGGAGGTTGTGCCCAAGTGGCCAAAGCATCCACCAGCATCCTGGTTATGCCAGCACCAGTGTGGCCAGCAGGACCAGGGCAGGGATCATCCCCCTGGGTTTCCAACAAACAAAAGGAGGCTGCAGTTCAGGCACAAGGCTGATGGGTGAAGGACCCACACGTCGGCAGCACTGCCAGCAGCAGATACCAGGGGCTTGGGACTCCTGCTTCCTGAGGAACATCCCCCCGCTAGGCAACAGCTACAAGGCTTTGCCAGAAGAGCACAGTGTGAGAAAGAGGAGGATTGATGGGTCTGTAGCAGTAAGAAGATGCAAATTCAGTTTCCAGAGAAAGAAACTTGAATATATAGATATTTTCTATACAGAAAATACTTTAAAATAGTAGCTCTGACAACAGGCTCTCCAAAGCCTGAGAGCTAGGCTGGCAGCATGGGATTAATGCACCTGCATCTGCATTGCTGTGTAGCTTGGGCGACCAGAGCCTGGCCTGGGGACCTGCAGACGTGGGAAGCTTTGGAAAGACCCTCATCATGTGCCTCACGTCTGCTCAGATCTCACTTCCCCTACAAGTAATTTATGTGCAAAGCAGTTAAGTGCATTATTGCCGTTCAGGAGATTGAGTCCGGAAGAGGATGTGGATAGCTGGGGCTTGCTTCAAGCTTGCTCTGGTTTGATCTTCCACCTAGGAGATGCTCAGCAGCTTAGGGTGAGATCATGGTTCTCCAGCTGTACACAGAGAAAAATGCTCATGAGAAAAATAAGTAAGATGTAACCATCTCTGTGAAGTCATTATTTATTAATTTGTGAATTCGTCGACAATTCTGT
>JANVCC010010369.1:577158-595627 GCA_025345505.1 Todiramphus chloris collaris
CAGCCCCAGGGCTCTCAGCCTGGCCCCAGCACAGAGATGCTCCAGACTCTCACCATCTCTGCAGCCTCCTCTGGACTCTCTCCAGTAGCTCCTTGTCTCTCCTGAACTGGGGAGCCCAGCACTGGAACCAGTACTCCAGATGTGGCCTCCCTAGTGCAGAGCAGAGGGGCAGGGGAGCCTCCGTTGACTTGCTGGCCACGCTTTTCTGATGTTCCTCAGGAGACCATTGCCCTTCTTGGCCATGGGGACACTTGGCTGGCTTGTGGTCAACTTCTGTCCACCTGGACTCCCAGGTGCTGCTCCACAGAGCTTACCTGTGGCAGCAGAAGCCATTGGTTAAAATGAAGTGTGTCCACAGTCTATTTTATTCCCTTCAGTTTTCAAAAGCATCCTGTTTCTAATCAAGCCATCTCTATTTAAAAGCAAGCAAAGAAACAAACAAAAACCAAAGAAAAACAAAGAAAAACACCCAAAACCCACACAACGATGAAAACATAATATTTTAGATGAAAACTGTTGTATGAGAGCGTAAGTTCAGTGAGGGCCAGCGGTGTACCTCCTACCCTTCATAGTCAATCTCAGGACTCAGGCTTGAGGTCTGACAGCAGCTTGAGAAGCTACACAATCCTGACCTGCTCATAACCATGACTGCAGACCAGTGGCACAGGACAGATGAACACAAGGCACTCTCAGTAGAGTCAGAAACAAGTCTTACCGTGTTTGTTTTCTTTGCGAGCAGCTGGCGGCATCAACCACAGCTCCACTGGTTGTACAGACAGGCAAGAGCAATCATAGAACCACGGAATTCTTTTGGGTGGAAGAGACCCTTCAGACCATCGAGTCCAACCATCCCCCCAGGGCACCACTGCCCCCTGTCCCTCAGCACCACAGCTCCACGGGGGGCTTGGAAACCCCTCCAGGGACCACAGGGACTCCATCCCTGCCCTGGGCAGCCTGGCACAGCCCTGGACAACAGTTGTGGGGAAGAAATTGTTCCTTGGGTACAACCTAAACCTCCCCTGGGGCAGCTTGAGGTCATTTTTTCTTGTCCTGTCCCTGGTTCCTTGGGAAAAGAGCCCCATCCCACCTGGTTTCATCCTCCTGTCAGGGAGCTGTGGAAAGCCTGAGCCCTACCAAGGAGTTGAAAGGGACTTATTTGTATCATCTCTGAAGCTTTATTCCTCTTGGCCTCTCTGCCTTTTCAGCAGCCTTGCTGACAGCTTCCTCCCGAGGTGTCCCAAGGAATTCCCCTTGGACACTTCAGAGGTGCCCAGTGTGGTCCTGGGACTCCCATGACCAGAAGTGATGGCTGTTGCTCTCCCATCCCTCCCTCCTGCTCTCCTCTCTGCTCCTTTCCTCCACTCCCACTCGCTCAGTCCCATTTCTGCCTCCAGACCAGCACAGGGGGGGATTGCTGAGGAGGCAGCGAAGGGAAAAATACACAAAAATACACAAAGAGATGGAAACCGGTGGTGAGTCATCAGGTTAATGAGTTGCGCTGTCACGATTACTGTCTCAAGCTCCTCGCGAAGGGCTGGAGCCTGTGGGATGCCTGTCACAGCCCACACCCAATCCCAGGGGACTTGAGCCTTGTCGTGTCGCTGTCCTGGCAGCCCCTGATGGCTGGCCAGACCCCCAGCGAGCTGTCGTTGGCTTGGAGTGCATCTTATGGCTGGGAGCACAGGAGATGGCCACCACACATCAGCTCCCAGAAATATCTTCTGCCTCGATATGAGGCCAGGACTCTCAGCATCCTTTGCTCTCCATCACCTTGTGTCAGTCTGGAGGCTCGCACACATCACCAGGGTGATGAGACAACCTCAGTCCTCTAGATCCATCACTTACAGATGTTATCTTCTGCTACAAACCTCCCTGGCCTTCTAATTTAATGACATTTTTAAGATTTTAGTATTTTTTTGGTTTTGGTAGACCTATCATAGATTTAGGAGGTCCACACCACTTTGATTTATTAATGACCTCCTCCAAAAGAGCTGAGTGTGTGGAATAAGCGAACCCTGCAATCTACTGCTCTAAACACATCAATTATTATCAGTCATAATTAACTGCTGAGAGGCTGAGAAGGTTTTCAGATTCCAAGGACTTCACGTGTTATGGATATTTTACACCAGTTGCTCCTGCTGTCAGGATGCTCTCTGCAGGCAGAGCCATCTCCTGTGGCTCAGGGCCAACGCAGATGAGATCCTCTATTCTCCAGCTGAAGTGATGAACGTACACACTAATGGCTTTAATTATCCAGGTATTACCGGCAGAGATACTGCTAGAAAATGAAGGAAGCTGATTGAGTAAGAGGTCCTTGGTCTTGGATAAGCTGCAGTAGCTGCTCCCATGAGACCAAGGTTTGGAGAGCCATGAGGAACTGATTACATCAGAAAACATCCCAACCAACCCTGATCTCTGGTGCTCACGGGATGTTCAAGAAAAAGCATGTCAAGCAGCCGAATGAAGAAAATGAAGTGACCCTGGGCAACCTACTACGGTGACATGTGTCTTCAACTCATAGGAAGCTTGAATGTTCTCACTAGATGCAAATCTGTCCTCATCCCTCTGCTACTCAGCAGAGAGGAGGCTTTAAGGAGAACCTGGGATTTTTCTGGTCAAGCTGCTGATAGGGGTGTAGGAGAAAATACTTCTAAGAGCTAAACACAGAATATCATTTTTGTGTATTGCCCCAAGATTTTGCTGCCATTCCTGACTCAGGGACTTTCTCAACAGCCACCTCCACGATCCCCACATGGTGCTAACATCAGAAATGATCCCTGTCCTGCACAACACTCACTGATTGAAAGACAGGGCTGAGAAAACAGAGGTGTGGCTCAAAGCTGAAAAATAGAATCACAGAATCATTTAGGTTGGAAAAGACCTTTAAGATGATCAAGTCCAACCATCCCCCAGCAGTGCCAGGGCACCACTGCCCCCTGTCCTTCAGCACCACAGCTCCACGGGGGGCTTGGAAACCCCTCCAGGGATCACAGGGACTCCATCCTGCCCTGGGCAGCCTGGCACAGCCCTGGACAACAGTTGTGGGGAAGAAATTATTCCTTGGGTCCAAGCTAAACCACCCCTGGGGCAACTTGATTCCACTTCCCCAATAACTCTTCAACAGCCCAACCTGAGCTGGTGCCATGACTGAGTTAATTCATGTATTGCATCAATCTTTTATTTTTGTTCGGCTTTTGGAAATCCATATCCAAGGAAGAATTCTTATAACCGAGAGCGGGCAGCTTGCCAGCAACTGCGTGTCCTGACCGTCCTCCCCTGCTGGGGTGAGAGCAGCTTGTACTTCCCATGTAGGTCACTCTGCCCCTCCTGCAGTGTCACAGTCAGACTTTCTTCCCCATTACAGCCCAGCTGCGGATGGTTTTTTTTTTTTGGTCTGCCCTGAGAACCAGGGACTGCTCCTGGAGCGCAGAAGCTCTGTTAAAAAAATGCCAGTGCCAGTTTTAAGAGCTGTCTGAAACACGCAGGGTAAATCTGGCCACGCCGGATGGTCTCACTGGAGATGTTTTAACACAGATCCTTTAAAAAAAGCCTTCCCAACCTTGCACAAGTTTACTGCGTTAACAGTATAAATTGCATGCAGCTGCTGCTGCAATATATTGATCACCATTTACCTCCTAACTCGGTTACTACAAACTTTTCACGTGCTTCAGCATGGGAGGAGATGCCTGTACCAAAGAGGTCGAAGTTGGCACTGCATCATCTCCTATCTCCTTCTCTCCACTCGCAGCAAGTATCGTAACTTCCAACCTAAATGATTCTACGATTATCCACCTTCTGTCCTTGCATCAGCTCCAGACACCATCCAGAGGGAAGGAGACCACTGAGCTCTAAGGCTCAACTGCTCTGACACCAGTGGCCTTGAAGAGACAAGCTAGCAGCTTAAAATGTCAACACTTTGGCCACTAAAAGGAACAATCGAAACGAACATTTTTAGAAGAGTTCTCATTAGCTTATTCTGCCAGCTAGTACAATTAGCAGGTCAAACGGTTGAGATAAGGGCTTGAGACAGCTTCATTGATCAAGCAGAAGCCTCACAGTGCCAAGCAAAGTGTGGGATTCATAGAATCATGGAAAGCTTTTGGTTGGAAGGGATCTTTAAAGCTCATCTTGTCCAACCCCCCTGCAGGGAGCAGGGCCATCTGCAGCTAGAGCAGGGTGCTTAGAGCCCCGGGCAACCTCCCCTGCAATGGTGCCAGGGATGGGGCAGCCACCACCTCTCTGGGCAGCCTGGCACAGCCTCTCACCACCTTCAGCATCAACAATTTCTCCTTCTCTCTGGTCTAAATCTCCCTCTTTGTGTTTAAACCATCCCCCCTTGTCCTGTCCCAACAGGCCCTGCTCAAAACTCTGTCCCCATCTCTCCCTTCAAGTCCTGCCAGGCCCCTAGAAGGTGTCTCCTTGGGGAGCCTTCTCTTCTCCAGGCTGAACCCCCCAGCCCTTCACCCCCAGCCTGGGCTGATACTGGGGGTGCCCTGACCCAGAGGCAGGACCTTGTCCTTGTCCTTGTTGAGGTTCACACTGAACCACATCTCCAGCTTGTCCAGGTCCCTCTGGCCCTTCTAGCAAAACAAATGCACGGCTCAGTTTGTATCACCTGCAGACTTTCTGAGGGTGTCTCGATCCCCCTGTCTGTGTCATTGGTGAAGACATTAAATAGCACTGGTCCCAGTACAGACCTCTGAGGAACACCGCTTGTCACCAGTCTCTGCAGCGCCTCTGCGGTGAATGAGTAATGTGGATGGAGGCGACCCGTGAGAAGGGGGATAGGAGGCAAAGTGCTACTTCAGTGGCCAAGCACGTCTCCAGGAACCCCAGTACGAACACACAGGGGCATGTGCAGGGGTGTGGGTCTACCTGGGAGCTCAGCATTCAGAAATGCATGCAGGGTATGAAACGCTCCCTCCTAATCTAGCGGTGGACGGTTGCTGAGCAGCGTGGGGAGGAGGCAGGATCTTCTCACGGGAAGCCAACTCTGGCCCATAGGCACAAGGTGACAGAGATGATGGAGATGTTATTTCAGCAAGCCGGTTCCAGCAATGAGGAGCAGAGCTTGGGGAGGATTGGGAAGGGCACCAGTGGAGCCCCAGTTCACGACGGGGCTGAAAACACTTTTATGGGATGAGGCAGCAACAGCCGCTGCTACCACGTGGAGCTGCAGCGGAGTCTCAGAGGTCCTGAGGAAGTGCATTAGTGAGCTGCAGAGGCTGGTAACGCTTCATCATGAATCACCCAGCTCTTTAGTGGCAGTTTTCATCCCTGTGGTCGAGAGGATGCCACAGAAATCAGCTCGCTGATACAGACGCTCTTCAACGTGGAGCAGCGCACTTCACAGCCATGGTGTGGTAAAGGAGGCTGCCCTGGAAGGAATCAATGAGTACTGCGAGATGGTGAGTTTGATTTATTATTGTTGTTCTCAAATCAACCTGCCGAACTAAACGATAGGAGACGTGACTCATCTCTTGGTATCTCTATAAATACGGATGAAAATAGTGATGTATGTCCTAGAATCCTGAACTTAAAGTCCCTCTTCTGCAATTACTATCTCTTGTAGCTAAGGGAAAATTCGTCAAGTAGTTTATTTTTAATTTAAAGTATTTAATATTAATATATATTTAATACACTTTTAATCTTTTATATGTACATGCCATGAATTATTAGCTGATTTTTATTTTATGCATTACAGAGCACCTACCTCATTTCTACTGCTAATCAAATAAATCATTATGAAGGCTTTTGCACGAAGATAAATTGATTCTATGAAGAGAAATGAGGCTATAAAATAGGCACAAAATTGCATAGCTGTTGAATAGACACCTTCATAAATAACAAACACACAACTGAGACGCTTCCAGTTCCTCGCAGAACAAGAAGCGCGGCTAAGTAACGTGAAATGTTGTGAGCGCAGAACAATGTGGCTGCAGTTTTGGTGTGAACTTGGCTGAAGTGATGGTTCTTTATCTCATGGGGCTGTAGCACCATGCAGGTAGCACCAGTGGCAGCATCCGCTGGCAATAAGGGTGGGGATTTTGGTGTTGTTCAACTGGTTCTCCATGTTCTTCCTCAAGAAGCAGCAGAGCACAGTCTGGCACGCAGGAGAAAAGGACATGGGTGAAGGGCAGGTGACCCGGAGTGGAGATGAGCAGAGAGCATTTGATGAGTTTAACTCCAGGCGTGTTCCTTGTTAAACCCAACAAATGTTTTGCAGCGTATCCACTGCAGTGATTTGTCGGCATTGCCTAATTGGTTCTGTCATGAGTTAAATAATCCTGGTGCTCTTGCTAGCAGTTCTGTGAGAACATCTGTGGTACAGGAGGTTTCTAAGCAAAGATAACTATCTAAGGAGCTCCATAAATTCCTCAGCTTGCTGCTGTGATCAGATCTGGTCCCTACATTTTTATTTAAACCAGGCTGAAGTATTAGCTGTCTCTTCCCATGCCAGCTAAACCCCATACAAGTTGGGATGCCTTGTGGAGCTGGGCTTAGAGTTGTGGTCTGTAACAAGTTTCGTGAACACAGTGAGCATCATTGAGTAGATCACTGAACAGTAGGGGAGACTCTCACCAGAGAGAACTTTCTGGGACAATGATGGAGACTGAGGGACCTACCAGTGATATATATTGATAGGGCAAGGGGAGGAGGTGCCAGCCCAGGCAGAAGCAGCCCTGGGAGAAGGACTTGGGGGTGCTGGGGGTGAGCAGCTGGAGCTGAGCCGGCCCCGTGCGCTGGCACCCAGAGCCACTGGCACCCTGGGCTGTGTCCCCAGCTCCGTGGGCAGCAGGGGAGGGGGGGATCCTGCCCCTCTGCTCCCAGGGCTCTGGGCAGAGAGAGAGACCCCCCTGCAGTGCTGGGGCAGCTCGGGAGTGCTCAGCACAGCAGAGACAGGGACCTGGTGGAGCGGGGCCAGAGGAGCCCCAGCGATGCTGGGAGGGCTGGAACCCCTCTGCTGGGACAAGGGGTGATGGTTTGAACTAAAAGAGGGAGATTTAGACCAGAGAGAAGGAGAAATTGTTGGTGTGAGGGTGGTGAGAGGCTGTGCCAGGCTGCCCAGAGAGGTGGTGGCTGCCCCATCCCTGGCACCATTGCAGGGGAGGTTGCCCGGGGCTCTGAGCACCCTGCTCTAGCTGCAGATGGCCCTGCTCCCTGGGTTGGACTGAATGACCAGGCTGGATGAATTCAGGACACGGTTTAGTGGTCATGATAATATTTAGTAGACGGTTGGACTTGATGATCTTGAAGGTCATTCCCAACCTTAATGATTCTATGATTCTACTCTATGATTCTGTGACCTTGAATCGCCCCTTGGGGATTCCTTTGGTAAGGGGCTGAGCAGCTTCAGTACCACACCACTCAGCACAGGCACTGTGGCAGGGGTTTGAACACGGGCTTCAGGCTGGGAGGGTTAATTTTTTTTCCATCTTGGTAGCACTCTTGGTTCATCACTTGGCTTGCTTGCTTCAGCTTTTCTAGGTTTTAACATCCTGAGGGCTGCCGTGATCATCCAGATGGACTTCCCATATAGTAAGGTTCATCAAGCAATCTTGTGGTTGATAAACACAGGATACAACCTTCCGCAATTAATCCCCACCTCTGTTTTCACACAGGATCAAGTCTCCAGAACGAGAGCCAAAGCCTGACACTTTATTGCCTTTACACTGCAGGTGAAATTTTAACAACAATGATAAAATTCCCCTCTCGTTTTCATCGCCACAGCCAATTGGCAGCACATATGCCTACAGTTGTCTAAAAGCAGAGACACCAAATGCATGAAGAACAGTTCAAAATAGAATGTCCTTTGAGAGAAATCTGTCTGCAGTGTTGTGCAGAACATGGCTTCGACTTGTACAAAACTGTGTAATTGCAGATATTTCTCCATTTTTTTTTTTTTCCTTGACCACTTTCAGTCCCTACTTACAAAGCCAAAGGTAGAAAAACAACTAATACTTGCAAGCTCTTTATCTGGCTGGCTTTGCTAGTCTGAGGATGCACATCTCTGCCTGTGCATGAGGAGGATGCTTTCTGCAAATGCTTTAACTCATCTGCTCTAAGAAATCCAGCTGCAGGCCACGTTTGCTGTGTCACCCACTGACTGACGTTTACAGAACACACCCCATCACCTGCCTGTGGCACTTTTGGAGCTGAGTGAAAAAAAAAACAATTGAAAATAAATAAAAAAAAAAAGGTCTGTTTTCAGCTCTCCAACCTGGCACCTTTCCAGGGCTTTCCTCTTTTCTTGAGGAGCACCTCTTGAGATGCTCTAGGGGCAGAGTCTTGCTTTGTTCTGGCTGTGGGCATGCTCAGAAGCTACAGATGTGCTCAGAGTGGTCACCAGACCTTCGAGAAGCCTCTCAAAATGAGGCTGGAGGCAAGGATTCCCTGAAAGGCTTGGCACAGGCAAGGCCCAGGGGAGTTCTGTGGTTTTGTGCATTTAGTGGGCATTTGTGTGCACAGAGTGCCAGGAGATGTTCACGCCGTGGGCTTGGGGTACCAGCTCCACTGTAGCTCTGCCCGCAGCTGCCTGGAGCACAAAGCTCATCCTTATCCCCATGCTGCAGGAGGATGGGACACAAGTGATGGGTTCAACAGTTTTAGTTGGGTTTCCTGCACACCCACAAGATGTTTTAGGCATTTCTGAGAGCAGGACATGTGTCAGCCTGGACCTTCTCTCCTACACCACCAAACCCATCAGGCTGGGGGAGCCAGGGCTCATTCCCCAGCAAAAAGCCTTATTTCAGCTTCAGGAGGAATGACCATTGCTTTTGTCCATCTGAATCCTCCCCACGTGAAAGATGTTGATGGGGAAGACCACATGGTGAGGAAGAAGTGCAGCTTTCCAGGCTGCACCAGTCATGGAAATAGTCAGTGCCTTTGAAAATAAACACTTCTGGGGCTGCCAGCCTTGCAGAAGTGTTTATTTTCAAAGAACAGCAGTGAAAGGTCTTATTAGACAGTGCAAACGCAGCAAAACCTGTTGGCTGGCACCAGACAAGGCACATCAAAGAGGAGAACATCCAGGCTGGCAAAGCTGGTAAATAATCATAGTTTAAAATCACGTACACAGGGTAGAAACTCTGTTTTCAGTGATTCAGAAGCAACCTTCTCAATACCGGCACATTTGCGTCAGTCTCGTCAAAAACTGCACTTCTGGCTCTGAAATGCCTACAGTGACTTTAATGCTGTAAAATCAGAGGTCCCTTCCAGCCCCTGCCATTCTGTAGACTTAGAGAGATGATACACATCGTTGAGGGGGGCTGGGGACAGGTTGATGATGAGGGGTACTGGGTACAAGTTACTCCCAGAGGGGTTCTGATAAGACACAAGAGGACAATTATTCACAGCGAGACCAATTAGCTGCTGGAATAAACTGCCCAGGGAAGTGGTGGAGTGCCCAGCATGGGACACTGCTGGGACTCAGCTGGACAGGGTGCTGGGACAGCTTCTCTGGACTGTGCTTTGGCCAAGAAAGGCAGGACCAGATGATCCTTGAGGTTCTTTCCAACCCGGGACTCTATGATTCTGTGATTAGATGATGTGTTTCGTAAGAGTTAGACTGCATAAAAAAACATTTTCATAATGTTCTTAATGTTAAATCCGAGTAAACAGCCATGACAGTCTTCTGTCTGTATGGAATTCCTGCACTGCATTGTGAATTATGAACTCATTAATTAAGCTTCCTAATACACAATGTTATGATTCTGTAAGACAAGCAACAGAAAAGGGTTTCTGGGATTCAAATGCCTGAGCTGGTTCTACGTGTGTAATACCTGCTAAGGCAAGAGCAGTTTCACATATAAACTTAATTTTTTCTCTAAAAAAAGCATAGGGAATAGCAGAGCTGCAGAAAGCATCACCCTAGAGCCTCAACAGCATCGAAAGGAGCAGTGGAAAGCCTCAGGAAAGCTGCAGACTGCCTGCTTTACCCTAAAAACAACAGCTTCCCCTCCCCATGTCTCTTGAAACTCCATCTGATCGTAACCCCAGGCAGCCGGAGCTCCAGAAGCAATTGCCAAGGAAACAAAGCTCGTGCCCAGGAGACACCAGGCTCCTCTCCCCCCGACCCAGCAGCAGCCACGTCACACGTTGGCTGGGCAGACCAGAAAATCAAGGAGCAAACTCCAGCCACTCCTGCTGCCGACCTCCCCAACACCCCCGAGAGCTGGCAAAGTGCTTTAGACCAAAGTAAGAGCTGAAAGGTGCACGAAACTTGCCTCCTCAGCATGTTGCAGCAGAAGCAGGCGGGCAGAGCAGCCTCTGGGTCTCCCGTCAGTGGGGACTGCTGCTGCCAAGAGGTTTGTGTTTGCTCTCGTCTCCAGGAAACCCCGGGTGCCTGCTCTGAGGAGGAAGTGTGCTGAGGATGAGTGGTTTCTCTTGCATATCCTGTCTGAATCGCCGTGCTGAAGCCTTCATCCCTCGCCCAAGAAAGGGTGGTGGGGCTGAGGAGCTCCCAGCCTGGCAGGGGAGGAGCCCTGCGGGGGTTACTGGGGATGATGAACCCCATCAGCATCACACCGACTGTGCCACGGTGGAGGCTTGGCCTCACCTCCAGAGGTGCGTGGGTCCCTCCCTCTCCACCTAAGAATATCTCTTCAGCTCCGCGTTTAACATCGACACAGGGAAACTTTGATGCAGTGGGTTTTGCCCTTCCAGAGACTGCTGTCATTACTGTTCGCCTGGGAGCTGCAGTGTCCGAGCAGCGTTCCAGGGCTTGAGAGCTGATTTGGCAGAAACACCCAACGTTATCCTTCATCTGGAGGTGGGCTGGAGAAACGTAAAGCCATAGCCAGCATGAATGAGACAGATGTCCAAGAAATTGTAAATGCTTCTGTTTCCATGCGAGGTCTTGCATGCAGGGAAGATTTAAGGGCATAAAAAGAGACAGGGACCTACTCGAGTGTGTCCAGGGGAGAGCCACAAAGATGATCAAGGGTCTGGAGGACCTCCCTTAGGAGGCCAGGCTGAAAGAGTTGGAGTTGTTCAGCCTGGAGAAGGCTCTGGGGAGATCTTAAGTGGCCTACCAGTACTAAAAGGGGGCCTGGGAGGATGCTGGAGAGGGACTCTTGGTCAGGGAGCGTAGTGACAGGATGAGGGGCAACAGTTTCGAAATGGAAGAGGGAAGACTTGGATTAGAAATTATGAAGTTCTTCACGCTGGGGGTGGTGAGACCCTGGCACAACTTGACCAGGGAAGCTGTGGATGCTCCATCACTGGGTGTGTTCAAGGTCAGGTTGGATGGGGCTTTGAGCACCCTGGTCTAGCGGGAGATGTCCCTGCTTGGGACATCTTGGAACGAAGTGGTCTTTAAGGTCCCTTCCAACTCAAATAATTCTGTGATTCTATTGCTCTAAGTCATCACCAGCATCTGGAGGTACAGAGAAGGATGGATATGAACAGACCCAGCGTAAATGATCTGAGAACCACGTCTGACAACCGTCTCCAGATCAGTGAAATCTAGCGTTTCGCTTGTGCCATGTGTGTGGGTTTTCAGGGGACAACACAGAGCTGATCATGTCAGGATGCAAAACACAGAACAACAGTCACTTCCTTTTGGTGATGCTTCTGCAAATACAGGAAGACTGTGATTTTCTACAAGCGTATGTCAAAAGCAAGTCCTGAATGCGTAAGAAAATGAAAAAGACCTTAAGGAAATATCGCTGAACAGAGGCAATATTTTAGCTTGACAAAACAACTTGCGAATCAGTTTACATCTTCCTGTGGCACTGCAGAGATAAAGCATCACAGAGTGACAGCTGGAAGGTTCCACTCGGGCAGCCAAAACACCCCGTGCCTGAACATCTGGGCACCCCTTCTCAGATCTGCTCCGGTGAAAACAGCCCGCGGAAACATCCCGAGCTGGCTTTTGGAAGTTCAGCAGTGATGAGTTTTGGAAAAGGCTGGAGTCCTTTAGTCCCCGTTTGGGGAAAGATGGTGTGAAAACCATCCCCCTGGCTGAAATGAAGCTGCCTTGTGACTCCATCAGGGGTGCCACAACCCCGGGCAATATCACTGCACTTGTGTCTTCGTGGAGGAGAGAGGCTTTTTGACATTAATTTGGGTAGAGGGGAACCAAGTCCAAAGCCCACCCACCACAGTGGCCTGCTGGAAATTTATCTCTGTGCCCTGTCTGATCTCTCCTCCCTCCAAAATACAACCTTCTAGGATGGCCAGCAGAGGAACTCCGGGTGCAAGTGATAGAAAGGAACATCCTAGAAGGAAGGATATTGTCATATTGACTAATTTACCAACCCAACTGAAGGTCAGATATTCTTATAAACTTGTTATCATTTGGCTGCCAAAGCTTGTAAGGAAAGTTTGTGTATAGAAAATAAAATAAAAATTCATCAAGTTAAAAAAAAACAAAACAAAAAAACAAACAAACAAAAAAAACCCCAAAATCAAACCACATTTAAATACCTTAAAAATTGTTTATGTAGGTTTTACCAGACTTATTTCAAAAGCTCTCCATGCAACTCCGCTGCTAACAGAAGTTTTAATCTACTTCTCTGAAAGAAGGTATAGATATATATATAGATATATATATATATATGCTCCTTATATTCCTTTGTGTTCCTTATATAAGCTTCTCTCAGAACAACAATGCCCTGCAGAGGTACAACAAGTCATTGTCAGCAGTAGGATGATAAGTTTGAAGAGTCAGGGTAGAAGTTTTTCATGGGGAGGCAGATGTCGACATTTAAACGTCTTTCTTTGCCTCTTGGAAAAGGAAAAAGCGGTTTTCTGGGTTTCTTGTTCCTGTTTCTCTACCCATGGAGTAAATCTGGGCCCAAAGAACTATATTTTGGTGGGAAATGGAATCCAATAAAAAGCGGTGAAGAAGGAACCTGAAACGTAGCCAAAAGACAATGTTTTGCTTGTTGAGGGGAATCTACAGAGAAGACCGAAAATTGTTATAAAATGTGGCAGTAGCTATTGTATTCTGAATTTTTATCAGGAAATGACCTTGAGAAGCACCATCTGAACCACTTGCATTTGAGCTTTCTGGAATATGTCCTCAAATTGATGCTCTTTTAATGGATCCCACTGGTTTCGGACAACGTTTAAAAGGAAACAGAGATAAGTGATGATCGGGAAATCCTGACTGCCTGAGCATAAGAAGAGCTTGGAGTAAATAATTATAGTGATGAATTGTCTTATTTACAGAGCTGCTCGTTCTTTCATGCCAAAAATTGTTATTGTTCAAATCATGGTGGAAATTATTTCCCCAGGCAGAAGTATTAATAAAAAAAATAACCACACTTAGATATTAAGCTGAAAAGTTTTAAGATATTGGAAAATCTGTATTTTTCATTATACAGAATCATCTCTTTTAAGTTACTTTTAAGCAGCTGCAGTAAGACTTTAAAGATACAGTATTTGTTACTGATTAAACCACATAGTTAATGACGTATCATCTTATTAATAAGAGGACAGCCATATACAGCATTGGATAAGGTTGGTTGGGGTTTTTTTATAGCCCCTCAGAAGAATAGAAGGAATCTACCCAAAAGTTATTACTATAGACTTACTGTAAATCTATTTGCACTGGAAAATACGTCAACTCTGTAGTGTCAGCTGTCAACATCTGGATATTAGAGTAAATAGCACTGAAGTAAGATAGAACAGTCTGTCCTGAAGCGGGTAGGACAGAAGACAACAGGGTAGGATCACTATTTTCCTAAGTGACTGAAACTCCTGGTTTTTAAGGTTTCTCTCTGGCAGGGCAGCACCCAAGATGCTGGGCTGGGAGGGCAGGTCCCTGTGCTCCATGTAGGCCAGCCAAGAGCTCTGACCTTTACAAAAGACAGTGAGAGGTCCCTCTTTGCCCAGTAAAGGCCAACCCCTCCAGGGCTGGCACGGTGAAGCAGGCTGTATGGCACTCTTCCAATGGTGCCTTCAAAGTCTTCTAAAGGTCTTACCCCAACCTTACATTGCATCGCAAGCCACTGGCTCACGCCTTTTTGTCAGTGGGAAGGAGTAGAAGGGCACATAGAAATACACCACTGATAGTTTCATAAAATCATTTAGGTTGGAAGAGACCTCCAAGCCCACAAAGTCCAACCGTGCCCCCAGCAGTGCCAGGGCACCACTGCCCCCTGTCCCTCAGCACCACAGCTCCATGGGGGGCTTGGAAACCCCTCCAGGGACCACCGGGACTCCCCCCCTGCCCTGGGCAGCCTGGCACAGCCCTGGGGAACCCTCAAGGGCACTGAAGAAATTGTTCCTCAGCTCCAACCTAAACCTTGCCTGGGGAAACCTGACCTCGATTCCTCTTGCCCTGTCCCATCCCTTGTTTTCTAGGAGCAGAGCCTGACCCCTTGGCTCCAGCCTCCTGCCAGGAGCTGTCAGAGCCAGAAGGTCTCCCCTCAGCCTCCTTCTCTCCAGGCTCAACAAGCCCAGGGCCCTCAGCTGCTCCTCAGCACCCTTGTGCTCCAGCCCCTTCCCCAGCTCCGTTGCCCTTCTCTGGCCACGCTCCAGCCCCTCACTGTCCTGCTGGGAGTGAGGGGCCCAATCCTGACCCCAGGATTCCAGGGGCAGCCTCCCCAGTGCCCAGTGCAGGGGGATGGTCCCTGCCCTGCTCCTGCTGCCCACCCCAGTGCTGGCACAGCCAGGGTGCTGGTGGCTTCTTGTCCCCCTGGGCTCTCTCTGGCTCATCTCCAGATTCCTGCTGACCAACCCCCCAAGATCCTTTCCCACTGAGCATTTTCCAGCTGCTCTGCCCCAGCCTAGAATGGTGCAGGGGGTGGTTGTGACCCAAGGGCAGGACCTGTCCCTTGGCCTTGTTGAACATCATCCCATTGGCCTTGACCCACTGATCCAGTCTGGCCAGATCCCTCTACGCCCAAGTTTAGCAACCTCAGCCTCCAGTTCCCTCAGCACCCGTGGGTCTATCCCGTCAGGTCCCATGGACTTGTGCACAACCACGTAAAAGATTGGGGCTGGAGCTGTAAAAGCTCGCAGACGCTCACTGGTTTGGTCTATTTACCTTTTTTTTTTTCTTTCTGCATCAGATGGATTACTTGCATCTGAACAGCCCCAGGCTTTCAGCTGCTCCAAAGGAAGATGTGCTTGCCTTCAGTGGGAGCAGCCCATGAGTGCAGACCTGCTGCATGAACTTGGATGTGATGGCTGGGATTGGGTCACCTTCCAAACGCAATTAAAATTATTGCCCTTTTTATTTCAATGCAAAATCTGGCAGTTTTTGCTTCTGTAAGCAAGAATCATGCTGTTTTCTTACAACTGAACACTCTGAGATAAGAAGATGTATGCAGCAAGGATAAAAATACTGGAGTGTGTCAGTGGAAGCGTCGTCCCTCACAAGGTCTCTTTGCCTGGTGCTCAAAGGTCTGACCCACCTGCAGGGGAGGAATTTGTCCATATTTCTGCTCTGCAGGGGCTGGGGCCAGGCTCCTGACAGGAGCACACGCTGTCTGTGAGCACCAGACGCCTCGTTACTCCAGTTTCCCCCCAACATGCACGTGCTTGGCAGAGGAGTTGGACTCGATGATCTCTGGAGGTCTCTTCCATCCCCTAACGTTCGATGATTCTGTGATTCTGTGTGAGCTGCCCGGTGATTGAAACATTCGGGGGAGGTTTGGGGAGGTTCCCTCGTTAGCATTCTCATTATTGTCTTAGGGGGTGTGAGTTTTCCCATTGCAATTACCCAAGGTCACTTCTGCATACACTCATGGCTTGGCTTGGAGTTTTGTTACCGTGTGTCTAGGTCACCAACAGCAACAGAATCATAGAATAGTTTTGGCTGGAAGAGACCTTCAAGATCATCAATCCACCCTTACTCCCAGCCCTATCAAACCCACTAAACCCATCCCTCAGCACAACATCTGCCCGCCTCTTAAACCCCTCCAGGGCTGGGGACTCCACCAGCTCCCTGGGCAGCCCATTCCAGAGCCTGACAACCCTTTCTGGAAAGAAATGCTTCCTGAGATCCATCCTGAACCTCCCCTGGGTCAGCTTCAGGCCATTGCCTCTTGTTCTGTCCCTTGTCCCCAGGAGAACAGACCAACTCCCACCTCACTACACCTTCCCTTCAGGTGCTGGAGAGGGCAAGAAGGTCTCCCCTCAGCCTTCTTTGCTCAAGGCTGAACAGCCCCAGATCCCTCAGCCTCCCCTCATCAGACACATGCTCCAAAGCCTTTCCTAGCTTTGTAGCCCACCTCTGGACCCTCTCCAGCACCTCAATGTCCTTCTTGTAGAGAGGGACCCAAAACTGGACACAGTATTCGAGGTGCAGCCTCCCCAGAGCCGAGTCCAGAGGAATGATCCCCTCCCTGCTCCTGCTGCCCACACTGTTCCTGATCCAGGCCAGGATGCCATTGGCCTTCTTGGCCCCCTGGGCACACTGCTGGCTCGTGTTCAGGTGGCTGGCAATCAACACCCCAGGTCCTTCTCTTCCTGGCATCTCTCCAGCCACTCCTCCCCAAGCCTGGAGCTGCTGGGGGTTGGTGTGGCCCAAGGGCAGGACCTGCCATTTGTCCTTACTGAATCTCATGGAACTGTCCTTGGCACAGAGATCCAGCCTCTCTAGATCCCTCTGCAGAGCTTCCCTACTCTCAAGCAGATCGACATTTCCACCCAGCTTGGTGCCATCTGCAAATTTCCCAAGGGTGCCCTCCATCCCCTCACCCAAATCGCTGGTGAAGATGTTAAACAGGAGTGGCCCCAGTACTGAGCCACGGGACACTGCTCGTGACTGGCAGCCAACTGGATTGAACTCCATCGACCACTCCGTTGAAGAACGCATCAGACACACGGCTTTGTTTCACATCCTGTTCAAGGTTGGGTGCTTTCCATGGTGCCTCAACCACGGCCAAACGAAACTCCTTGATAAACTCCACACTTCCTTCTTTCAGAGTCAGAAGCAAAGATGATATATACCGCAGCAGATTGCATACACGTGGGTATACACTCATCCAAACAGTTTAAAACGCCAAGTTTTGGGGTGTTAAGCACTTGATAACCCAGGTCACCTTATGTTCAAACATCTAGTTCAGTCTCTGCTCGGGGAGGACACGGTCTGAAGCTCAGGGCAGCTCTTTGCAGACCTCTGTCCCAGGAGGACTCCGTCCGTTCTGCCTTCCATCCTGACCCGTGTGTTCCTGAACCCAGTTCCAGAATCCAGCCCCTGAACCCAGTTCCTGTCCAGTGCTGGGCCCAGTCTGGGACTCTCCCAGTGTCTGCTCCACACCATCAATGGTGACGATGACGGTGATGTAATTGCTAGTGGAGGGTGGGAGTCCAGCATTGGCTTTGTTTATATTCCATTTTCATTTTTATTATTATTTTCATTAAAGCTGTTTCAGTTTTCTTTCCCAGCCCATCAGTCTCTCTCACTTATTCCCATTCTCTTCCCTTTGGGAAGGGACAGGGGTCAATAGAGAGCATCTGTCATTCATCTAGTGGCTGACCCAGCCCTAAGCCTTTAAAGGTCTCACGATAACACCACTAGCTCCGTGCATCAGACTGCCAGGCCTAGAGTGATGTGCTGTTTTACAGTTCCGATTTGATGAATGACTACACAATTATTCCAATTACATTTTATAGCTTCCTATCTGATGTTTGTTATCTCCACATAAGCAGGGACACCCCCCACTAGAGCAGCTTGCTCAGAGCCACATCCAGCCTGACCCTGAACACACGCAGTGATGGAGCATCCACAGCTTCCCTGGGCACCCCGTGCCAGGGTCTCACCACCCTTGGTCTTGGAGAACCTCATGAGGTCCACATGGGCCGGGTTCTCCAGTGCCTCACCATTAATGTATCCCTAAGTAGGCTTGTTCTCCTGTTTCTATCACTATGAGGTAAATTCTCATTGACAGTAAGAAACACGAGCAAGACTTAAGTCATAAGTCTCCTTCTCTGGAGATTTTCAAAGCTCGCCTGGATGCGTTCCTGAGTGACCTGTGTCAGGGTAGATTGGGTTGTAGGGTAGATTAGGTTGTAGGGGAGATGAGGTTGTAGGGTAGCTTATATGATCCTGCCCTGGCAGGGGGGTTGAACTCGAAGATCTCCAAGGTCCCTTTCAACCCCTAACACTCTGTGATTCTGTGATATCTTGATAATATGAGAGGGACTGCAAATTTATATATTTTTGTAGAAATGTGAAATTGGTAGGTAATTACACCTCTACCCATTTTTAACATTTTTATCCTAATGGTGTGGTATTTATTAAAAGACACAGTATTAAGTAAAAAACATCACAACTTTAGGGATTAATCTAGAAAAACAGCAAATATTTTTAGGGCTATGCATCAAGTTGTTGGAGCTCCTACAGCGTTCTGTAACCCTCTGATCGATAGTGTTGAGTCTCCGGTAGGTGGGTTGGAAAATAATTTCTTCATAGAATCCCATCATGGTGGGGTTGGCAGGGCCCTCTGGAGATGCTCTGGTGTCCCCCCTGCTCCATCCAGCAGGGGCACCCAGAGCAGGGGCCCAGCAG